>MU628273.1:0-104418 GCA_025688815.1 Aspergillus carlsbadensis
CCAACCTGTTCCAGTTCATACTGGTTTCTGAAGCTCCATCGGCCATCTTTGAAGTCTGTCTTGAACCAGTTGACCACCTCGCCCAAACCGCCTTCGTTGAGGAAAATCAGGTCACATTTTCCGTCGCCATCAATGTCTGCAATGTGGATGAACTGGCGGTCCCACTTCTTCTCAAAGGCCATTCCGTGGTCGTGCCACTGGGGCGGGTTGTTTAGGTTGCGGTACAAGTGGAAGTTTCCTAGTTACTAGGTTAGCTAGAGTCGGGCATGCATAGCTGCGGAAAGACATGCCATTACTCGAAACCCAGATGTAGAACCCAGATGTAGTCATCAACTAGTCAAACCAGAGTTAGCACAGCACCAGTGCATTGGAGAAAAAGATTCGCAACTCACGGCCATCCCTATCCATGTTGTAGTAGTTGTTGCTATCCTGTTCTCAGTTAGAATTCCGCCACCATCTAAGGCACTCCACTCACAGCCTTCAGCTTGGTTAAACCATGCCCATTGTTCTGCCACTAATGCAGGTCTACCGCGTAGGTATTCAGTCAATCATTTATTACCCTTGGGTTTTGCCAGATGTAGTCGGCACGGCCGCTATGCGTCAGGCAGGCAAACTGAATATACCCGCGAGCACCTTCCTCCTCCATGCCAGCGTGTGTTATGCCAATGTGCGACCAGTCTCGCTTAATCGATGTGTCGTGGCCGTGGTTATTGATGTATGTTTCCATGGAGCTAAGCTAAAGTGCGGTAAGCAGATTGTTATGATATTGTGATTGGAAGGCGGTTTTGCTTTATGCCCATTGCTTACCCGTCATTATGGACGTAAAGCCAATCAGAGCAATGCTGTCTCTTTAGTGTTAGCGAGCTCTTTGTTATTTAGCCTGAGGCAGCCGTGGTAGATGTACATCACCATTGATATCCACTAAGTGGACACTGGCAATGTTACCCTTGTAGGGCCGGCCCAGCATCTGCTCTGGACCCCTGCTGGGTTTGTGCTAAAAACTTGTACTCGCCTGGATGCTTGTCACACACGGCTATGGTAGCGCCCTCTAGCAGACCATTGTTGACAGGTGGCGTAATAAACTCCTGCACGACAGCTCGCTGAAATGCATCATACCAGAAAGACGCCATCTTCTTGTATCTAAAGTCGTTGGGATTATAACATTGCCAAGCTGGTGATTTCTAATCCCATTCTCCTGAAAAAGAAAATGAACCCAGGGCGCCCAGTATAACACCCTGCACATGCTGGCATCAAGCATGTGATTGTGCAATGTGGCCTATTATGTAGTGGCTAGGCGCCAAGAGATCAAGTGAAATTGCGTCGATGGGCGTCCACCCAATCAGGACTGTTGCAGGCTCAGTCTAATTTTAAATCAGGGTAAGCCTGCGAACCACTGTGGCACTGCTTGGCATGCCACATGACTTATTATTTCTGGTCCGCGATTCTCATCCATGGTGAGTCTCCCCACCATGTACCACACATGTTAAACTCTTATGCGAAAACTTCAGGGTCCCAATCAAATAATCCCCCGTTAACCGCGATAATCTTTAGTATCTAACCAGCCAGTTTCTCATGGATGATATATAAGTCGCACAATGCTGACCAGCATGCCGTCTGAACCTTGCCAGCGGCACATTCAATCTCCTTTTGCCGCAATCGCTCACCTGTACTCAGATCCATCCCTTTGCGCTTTTCACTCGCTAATGATAACCATACTAACCTGGTCTGGCACTATTTAGCTTCGTCTGCCTACTTGTCCCCGCCTCGTACATTCCACAACTTACCCGAGTCGCTACCAGCAACCAGAATGGTAACTCGGCGATTTCAGGCTGGTATATCATTCTCCTAACAACCAGCGCGACCGCTCACTTGGCCACACGGTTGAATTGCATCTCCAGTTCTGAGGCCTGGAAGTGCGTCCGTCATGGCAAACTCAATGGGCTCGATGCCTTTTCCGCCCTTGTCGTATATATCCAACCTTTCCTGCACTGGCTGTCAGCAATACTACTGCTTTGCCTTTACGTTGCATTTCGCAGCAAGCCGCCAACTCATGAAGGCGATATCGGGGCCACTACACCCTCCAACTCTGCTATCCTTGCCATTGTTATCACCCACGCAGCGATAACTCTCCCATTGGCCTTCTGCCTCCTCCGCTTCATGACAGGCAAGGATGGCCCATTTAATCCCTTCGTTTTCGTGATGCATACCTACTACGAGCTATTCCTTCAGACAACCGGCCTACTCACCTCGCTAACGGCATTCATCCCACAGCTGCATCTCATCCTCACCCGGGCCCGCGATAGTCATCATCACTTTGACCAGGGTACTCTAAGCACATTAAGTATCGCCCTGCAGGTCCTTGCATTTACACTTCTCGCCGCCTCGCAAGGGTGGCGCATGAGACAGCGGCCATGGACACCCTCGGAGAATGGAGCGACTTGGATAGTGCCTACTCAGACCTGGAGTCTGAAGTGGTGGGCTAAGGTTCTCTTTGGGGCAGGGCGTGCGGCTGGGTGGTTGGGGCTGGCGGTTTCGCAGTTGATTGTCCTGTGTGTTGCTCTTGCGGTTGGAGGTGATGCCGGGTATATTGCGTTGTAGACTATAGACTCCAACATGGCTTGCTGTGTATATCTGTTAAGTGGATCTATAAATAACTTAGTCTGTTAGAGTTAATGCCTGAGGTGTCTGATCTCGCCAGCTGTTCCACCAATCCATAAGACAATCAGGTCTTCATTTGCAGTGGCGGTCTTAATTGCGTCTTACTTAATAATGTCACCGACTCTTTCAATTTCCTTGCTTCCACCAAAGGGGCAGTTCATTCCAGCAAGGCAGGACCGCTGTATCAAGCACAGATATATAGTCAAGGTCTAGTCACTCACACTTGGGTTCTAGCTTATACACCAAGGTGGTGATCTTATAGTTAGGAACACCTTAGTGACATGGTATCTGAATAATCCTCCTATCTTGGGGAAGTCGTATTGACCTTCATGACAGTGGTGAGCCATACGAAAAAGGCCAGAAGCCAACCCTATTAGCGCCCGAAGATGTGAACAAGTTGGTGATAGGCTATGGAGAGGAAGGGACAGCATCATTCTGTGGAAGTGCAGTATATCATTCAGGAGTCAAGGGCAGCTTGGACCTATACCATAGAGAGACTCGGGTCGCATCGCTGCACTGGAAGGGTCCCTGGGCCCTGACTGGAAATTATTTCGAGGCGATAAATGTTAACAGTGAAAGGTATCTAGTCGATGTTTCTGATATCCCTGATCAAGGGATTCTAGAAGATACCTCTGTCACTGTAAGTAGTATTGCTTGTTGAATTCGTTAGTCGTTACACTGCATTACTAGGATCAAGCTTGAATATTCAATATTGCCAGCACCTACTATCCCTTAAGAACTAGCCCCATCCTCAAACTAATTGCCTTTGGCATAGACGAACCGCCTTTTAGGAAACGTCCCTCATTGAGAAGTACTATATCTCTGTATTTGCTACCGTATGGACGTTCCTAGTCCTGCAGAGATATTGCGATGCTTCTGGGTTGATTATAGTTCGCGTCCTGACATACTCATCAAGCTCGCTGTAGGCTAGTTCCACGGTGGAATGTTACAGTATATTAAATTTGACACTATTACAATGGCCAGGGCTAAGTCATTAGCCCGTGGACCTTCACTCGGATCCTTCTCAGAATAACTAGCCTTTTCAACAACAGAAAAAGAGCAATAGACATACAACAAGTCCATGCATCACCAATATTGTCTACTTATTTGGCCTGAAGCCAACCAATGGCAGTCGAGTCCTCATCAACAGACTACTGCAAACAACGCTGACACTGCTCAAAGCCAGCGCTAAACTGGCCCAAACAGGGTCCAACCGAATGTGATTGCCATTGCTCACAATCGGGTAGAAGACACCAGCGGCCACCGGGATAGCGATGCAATTGTACACCAGAGCCCAACCAAAGTTGTATTTGACTCTGTTGAACACAATGCGACTGAGATCAATCAGAGTCAGAAGCGAGGTCAGGCTCGAAGAGACGAGGACGAATTCCGCCGATGAGATTGCAATATCCGAGCCAGACCCGATTGCAATACCCACGTCGGCCACTGTCTGCGCGGGGGAGTCATTAAATCCATCTCCAACCATAGCAACAAGTGCTCGGGTGCGCCTGGGTTCTTTCCCCAAGTGGGACATGCTCCCCTTGGAGGGTCTCGCGATTGTCTTCTGGAGATATTATATCTTCTCTGCCTTTTGCTCGGGCAACACTCCGGCGATGATATTCTCCGAGGGGATCCCGACCATTTTACCAACCGCATGAGCCGTTGTTGGATTGTCGCCTGAAATCATCCACACTGAAATTCCTCTGCTTTTAAGAGCCTGCAGGACCGCCTTGGCCTCTGGCCGGACGGGATCCGCCACAGCCAGAATTGCAGAAAGCACCCAATGCACCTTGACCATATCTCCGGGTTCTTCCCGGACTCTGGTTCCGATCAGAACGACCGACTTGGCCTCGCGCTTCCAAGGTGTAAGGATGACGGCATTCGCAGACGAGATAGTGATACCATGGTCGAGGATCAAGGCCTCGTTGCCAACAATAACGTCGAGAGTAGACGATGGCCGGTGACGACGAGGGAAGGATCCCTTCATACCTTTTCCGGGAATCTCGTCAACAGCAGCGGCGGTGAGGGCTGGCGGTCGCTTGGACTTAGTAAAGGACACCATTTTCTGGGCAATCGGGTGACTGCTCTTCTGTTCAAGGGCTACTACCGCGCCCCAAACCTCATCGATGTTTTCTTCATGGGTGGCTTCGTGGTTGGTTACTGACGGCCGGACCCCTTCAGTAATCGTACCTGTCTTGTCGAAGACAATGCAATCCAGCTGACTAGCCTCTTGAAACGCTTCGCCCCCTCCTTTGACTAGGATTCCATGCTGAGCAGCAAGCCCACCACCGACAAACAGCGCGGTCGGGGCTGCGAGGCCAATCCCACATGGACAGGCAACCATGAAGACCGAAATGGCGAACTGCAACGACCAGAATTCCCATCCACCGGCCCCGGCCTCCTGCCAGGACGTCGGCAAGCGGCCAGAGACACCGAATGACAGCCAGATTATCCAGTCCAGGACAGCGATGAGCGTAATTACGGGAACATAATAGCCCGTGATCAGGTCTGCGGTGCGCACGATTGGTGCCCTCCGAACCTGTCCTTCGCGAACGGCGGCGATGATCTGGTCCAGCATAGAGTCACCGGAGAGACGGGTGACGCGGACAAGGACGGGGTTTCCCCGGCTATCGTCCCCGAAAAGACCTCGTCGCCGACGGATTTAGAGACCGGCTTCGATTCGCCTGTCAAACTCGACTCGTCGAACTGTGAAGTCCCTTCAACGACAACTCCGTCGTACGGCGGAGAGGCACCATTTGCCACGCTGACCACATCATTGAGCTCCAGCTGATCAATTGGGAATGTCTCCAGTGTAGCAGCAGATGGCAAAGATTGCTCTCCGCTCTTCGACGCAACCAAGACCGCCGTCATGGGATGCAACTTGCCTAGCAAGCTCACGGCACCTCCAGCCTTGGCCTTGCTGTAAGCCTCGAGCAATCGGCCAATCATAAAGAACATTGTGAGGAAGACGACGGAGTCAAAGAACGACTCGAAATGGGTGACTCTGTGGCCGTCAGCGGGCTGGGTGGCACTAAAGCCCAAAATAGCGATGGAGGAAAAGTAGGCGACGGTAGTACCCAGAGACATCAGCATATTCATGATCCCAAAACGGTAGAATCGGCGGAGGATCGGGGTCTTGCTCCCTGCCCGCCACAGTGTTAGAAGCTCGCGGAGCATCCGGCGGTGGAACAGATCCGCCGCGAAGAAGTAAACGAGGGTTGCCATAATGAACAACGCCCATTCCATGCGTGAGACCTGACCGGCCCAGATGGGCTCCTCGAGGTACAGGACCCCGGGGTTATCTCGAGGGACCAAAGACATATAGACGATCCCAATAATAAACGTTGGAATAGCAATCAACACCAAAAGGAGCAGGCGGCGGGCGAGGCGCCACATGTGTCGATACTGCATCATTTGAGAGCGCTCCTCGAGACTAGGCGGATGGTAGATGGAGACGCTGAAAGCCCTGTCCACCTGGGCGATCGCATGTAAGATATGCCGAATGGTGAATTCGGGCGCGTCTGGGGTATATGCTATAGTGAGCCGCGGATGTCCCTTTCGAGGAGGCTCTGTAACCTGGAGCTGATTGGAAAACACGCTCAGACCATCTAGAATTCGCTGGGGGCAGCTTGGGCAATGCATCCCGTCCACCTGGATAGTGACGGACCGGTGCAGGGATCGTTGGTCGAATGCCGCTGTACTCTCAATGTCACCGAGGGTAGTGGGATAGCCCAAGTCGCTGATAATGGTGGCGACCTCTTCCAGATGCTCCTTCCCTTGTACTTCGAGCATGGCACTCCCTGAGACAAGATTCATGTCCAATCTTCGGACCCATTCGCAACGGTTGAGCGTGTCTGTCACTGTGCTAATGCAGGAGCTGCACGTCATGCATGCGATAACATAGGAGGCTCGCCATATGTCAGCGGACACCGGCGGTTTCGACTGCGTCTTGGGCAAAAGATCTTGGCAATCAATGAGCATGGCGGAATATCCAGAGCCTGCGACTATCTCTAGCGCTTCGTCCACACGCGACCGGTCCAGGAGAACGACCACTGCGCTGCTAGTCAGTAGATTAACCTCGGCCGACTGAACCCATGCTTGGCCATTCAAAGCGTGGGTAATCTTCCCGACACACGATCTGCAAGACATTCCAGTGATTGACAGCATAATGCGAGTGCGTGTGCCCGCCCGGTGGTCGTTGACGACCGATACCAGGCCGTCATCTCCGGGGCTGCTGGACTCGGCGCCGGGGCTGAGGTCCTTTTGAATATCCGGCACTTCGTCTCCAGTGTTGTGTGCTTGCGTCGCTAGCTTTGCGGGGCATGCATTGCATTGCCGGATATGCTTTTCTGACTCCTGGCGAGGATCCTGGCCGGAGGTGGCCCCAGCGACTGACGGACGGGTTGAGCGCCACGCTCGAAGACTCTCGCTCTCTGGCCCACCGTTTGTGAAATCGCTGGATTCAGCAACGCTGTCAATATCAAAGGCGGCGTCTTCCAGGGCATGCACGAGCTGTGATGGACTGAGATCAAATGGGATGCGCAACCTTGACCTCGTGCAGGACGATGGATACCGACACGGAGAAAGGGGGTGGATTAAGAGAAAACAGAGCATCATTCACTGTAAAAACGCATGAGGGGCAATGCAAGGATGGTGGTAAACTTCGAGTCAGGTGGCCAATGCTGCTCAGTGGGAGTCATGGTTGGAATAGATGCAAGTATGGTGCGGTGAATGTATGTATAGATGGGGGTGCCCTCCATTGAAGACCAAGATGTTATATATATCCGTTGTCCAAGCTGATTTCAAATCAACGAGTTATATATTTCAAAAGAAGATTCAGGAAAGGCAATAATGCCACAAGAATCAATGACTTCGCAGGACCTGACTTTGCGTCCAAATGACCACTACTGAGAAGTTTGTGCGCCGTTTGCGCTCCAACCCTTGAATTCTAGCAGGGCAGCGTCAACAAATTGAGTATCCTTTGACCTGGTAACATACAGAAAAAAAAAAAAAAACCCACCGCAACGCAAGGTTTGCTGTTGTCTTGCCCCGTTTTTAACCTACTTTGCTGCAGTTCTATAACTCTCCCCAGTGACAAGCACGCAGGACTCTGACTCCTTACAAAGTGATAAAGAAGTACATTCGACTCAGTTGCAATAGGATATAATAGAACTAGCATCAAGGCTACCATTTATCGTTCTTCGGACTGCCATAAAATACCTAAGCTAGAATGACCTCGGTGAATGCCTGTTGCCCATAAATAAGATCATCCAATTTCCATAATAGAGAATCCATCAACACAACCCAGCAACAAAGTAGACATTAATGACAGCTCTGACGACCCTGAACCCGCTGACTATACTGCGACCACCCCAGCAGACCAGCACAAATTATTGCGCGCCAAATATTACCACGGCTAAAGCCTTTCCGCGCAATGCTGGCGGAGAGAGTCAGGACGGAAATGGCCAGGAAGAAAAACCGCAGCTTGTGCACGCCAGCTGCGGTAATAGAGCCGGTGAAAATGAAGTCAAGCACAGTCTGCTAGTGGTCAGAGGACAAGGAAGCCAGGAGAAGTTTGCAGGGAGAGCGTACTGGTAGCCAGCAACATGAGCTGGACAGTAAAGCAAATCCTTCGGGTAGCATAGCTGAAATCGACCGATAAGCGCGTCCAGGCAGACCACCCTCGTTGTCGGCGCGGGGTGTGGAAAATTTGTCCATGGGGGCCACACAATCGCGACAAGGCATTTTGAGTGATTTTGGTGACAATATGGTCACACTATCAAAGGTCCTATTCCCTCCCTATATAGCTATTCAGTCTCGCCAGGGTGCGGCATTTGTGCCTCCAGTTTGCGCGAAGGAATGGAATGTGATCTGAATTATGCTGCCACGCGCCTGCTAAACCAAGCAATAATCCCTTGCTCCAAGCAGATCCCCTGGTATCTCCTCACCCGCTATTCCTTGTGACTCGAATGGGCTTTGGCTAGAATTTAGGGGCCGTAGAATGATACATTATCTCCGTATTCATAGCAAACCGTCGCATCATGCATTAAGATAATACAACTGGTTTCTTTTTCCCTCTAGGTTGTAGACTTGACGCTCTGTGTGAAACACTTGGTGGTGATGAGTAGTGGGAAGGCAATTTTAAGCTTGTGCAGCTCAGAGGATGGGTGGCCATGAGTCCCATGAGGTGGAAAACAGTGGCTGATTTGAGCCCGATTTTTGCGAGTGATGAAGACAACTCGTTGCAGGCTCCAACACTTCATCCCGTCAATAAAAGTAATAAGATCCCACACATGTGGAACCCCTGTTATGTAAGACCCGAGTCTCTGCAAAAAGAGAACTTCATGAAAGTTGAAACAGCAAACGGATGGGCGTTGGCCAATCATTTGCCAAGCACTGCCCCATCCATGGTGAGAGATTTAGAGATTTTCGCGGTCTTTTGAGTTCTGAGGTTCCTTGGCAGGACCATGACGAGACCCTGACTGGCCAAGCATCTGCCAAGCCGCTAAAACCGCTAAAACATCGCAGTAATTGTGGGGATGGGCCAGGACAGGTGGAAACCACACACTCTACACTCTTGATCGATGGAAAAGACTGCAGAAGGTGGAAGTAAAATAAAAAGGGAAAGAACACAAAAGGGAAAAAGTATGAGATAATCATGGCCTCTGCCTGCATATTTATTTATGGCAGGGTGCAAATTTCCTATCTTGGCACAATGTACAAGCTATGGTTGTTCATTCATAACTTACAACATAGATTCATGCCTCTGGAGTTTCCTCCCTTTAGTAGCTTTATGCCACAGTTCTCAGCCCAGAGTTAGTTCTAATATACATAGTTGCGCCCACCTGCCGAGCAGCGCCACGTGTCCTACACCAAGTGTCACAGCAGATGTGGCGGACTGGTAACCCTTTGCGCGAATTAGGGCCTGGCTGAGCAAGCTCAGCAGTGATAGCCTTTTTGGTTGTAGCTCACGTACCTTGCCTAATTCGGACGTCTGTTACACCAAGGTAGAGCAGGAGAATTGCGAACCAAAAAGTAAAACAAGGAGCCTGACACATGAATTAAGGTGAACAGGAACTCGTGGGCAATTAATTTAATAAGCCCAGTGTAAATAATAATGCATGTCAAGATAGCATCAAAAACGGTATTAACTATCAGCGTTGTCCAAGCACTAGGGGGGTAAATATTGCGCGTCCCCAAGCCAACTATAATGGCAATGGGGGTAGTCAGACCATATATAGGCAATGGCCAGAACGTAAAGCGTCGAGCGCCTGAAAGCCGGCCATGAAATCATGCGAGGTGAGATCCCAGATCTAGGCCCTTGAATGTCTGGTGGACAGTGAGAACGATGTAGACTGTGGTGAATTTGGAGCCTGCAACTGCAAGTGTCATGCCTACGAATATGGAATGGAAGACGACTCCAAACTTGAAAATAAAAGCCCCAACAGGTTGACCTGCATAGTCCGCCACAGATGCCAGGTTGCCTTAAGCCATCTCTGTAACTTGGTGGTGCTGGTAAGTTATGTCTATTGGCAGGTTGACGCTTAGCCTGATTCCAACCACCAGAATTATCAACGCCACCACCACCAAAAGACCGATCTGCATTATCAACGATCTCGTTATGTTGACTCGAGTCGACATATGAATGGAGCATAATCATCGGCTCGGCCAGAAACATAGCGACAACGGTCATGAGAATGATCCCCTCAACCCAGGGATACTCCGAGGTCGAACCCGCCAAGCAGTTATCCCTTAGAGCTTCTTCCACTGGGGCAAGGAGATGAATAAAGGAAGCTGTAATTATAACACAAGAGCCAAAAAAAAAAGAGAAAAAAGAAGAAAAAAAACTTGGCAATCAAAAATGCCTGATGTGCAGTTCACTCCCACCTAGCGCCAACTGTCTTTGAACGCATCAGCAGCACGGGGAAAGCTGCCGCTGTCATCGAGCCAACCATGATAACGAAAATGGATGAAACACGGAGGCCCATCTGATTGTCATACTCGTTTCCAGCTTTGCAGGTATCAGTAGTAATGCTACTAGTATCCCCTTGGAGGGAGCATGACAGTTCCTCGTCCACCCTGACAACGAAATGTATTGGAGTTTCTAAGTTCCAACAAAGGCAGGGATGGGATTGAACCTGAAAGAAAACGGCGCAAAGTAAATTGGAAAGAGTTGGAGAATAGAAAATATTGTAATAACTGTCTTTTGTCCTCTTTTGAATATGCCACCATCCGCCAAAGTCCTTGCTTCACAATGAGGATGACACCCAAAACACTGTTTTTGATGAGAGTCTATGATGACTTTTGCCAAGAAGGTACATAGACGCGAGTGCGAAAAAAGGCAGGGTCATAGGTCCACAACCCACGGCTGGGTCTACTTGCTTTTTCTTCTTAGCGCTGCCTCGTTTCCTTAGTATCCTTTGGGGGCAAAATACGTCTTATGGCTACTTTTCAGGAGCGCCAAGTCAGCAATAAAGGCCTCTTTTCAGAGCTTCGCCAGAGGATGCACTAAATTTGTTGTCCACGGCCGATTGGAGTGGGACAAGTTGTGCCAGCCAAGAAACAATCGACACAGGGAACCTTTTCACACCATCTTAGATTGATACTGATAAAGCCTTGTATCAGTGCATAGAACTGTCTGTGACCGGGTCACTTTGATTCCTTGTTTGAGCCAGAGATCATTATATTCCATTGGACAGCCAGTCCTGATGTTCAGTAGCCAAAACTTGGCCAAGACAGGCTAAAATGCGCAAAAAACAACTGAGGGAAACCCTGTGATCTTTGCCGGGAATATACATAATGGACTCCACCTGCTACCTCCGACCGCAACGACTTTTGACCACCCTCCAGGGCATTGACGTTTTTATAGTGAACTTCTCTCCCCATAAAATGTCACGATTTTCATCGCCTCTTGGTGCAATATGTTCTCTTCGTTTAGTGCAGGTCGCTCTTGGTGCCCTACAGACGTTCAACTTCACCGTTCACACTGCCCAGCGCAGCCCAGGTTTGCGGACCGATTCCTTGCTTTCATGAGCAAGGCAGCTGATCCTCGTTACCAATAAATGGCTACTCCCGTGAAGTGTACTCGATCAATGGACAGTAGCCCGGTCCACTGATTGCAGTCGACGAAGGAGATGTTGT
Source organism: Aspergillus carlsbadensis (assembly GCA_025688815.1). Lineage (NCBI taxonomy): Eukaryota > Fungi > Ascomycota > Eurotiomycetes > Eurotiales > Aspergillaceae > Aspergillus > Aspergillus carlsbadensis. The sequence goes on from MU628273.1 coordinate 11,800, forward strand.
GGAGGTGTTTGTTCGAAACGAGTTGCCAGTTAGCACGGCAATCCATTGGCATGGTATGCTATCGTCAAAGCATACGTGGCGGCCCAACTAAGCACATGGGTTTCAGGGATTCTCCAGCGTGGAACGCCGGACATGTGCCACCCTTCGAGCGCTGAAGAGAGTCGTGTTTGTCTAACTTGGTTTATCGTACCAAATCCCTCCCGGCGGAAACTTTACATATTGATTTTCTGTGAAGGGCGAGTACGGGTTTTACTGGTATCATTCTCATTTCCGTGCATACTACAACGATGCTATCCGAGGCCCCCTCGTGATCCGGCCAGCACCCTCTCGTCGTCGACCCTTTGAAGAACTGGCTACAAGTAGCGCTAGGCGTGAGCAACTGCTGCAGGCGGAGAGGGATGCGGTACCTATCCTCCTAAACGACTGGACGCACGACCTGTTGGACACGATCTTTAGCCGCTACCTTGAAAAAGGCGCCTTCCCCAACTGTGTGGACAGTGCTCTGGCCAATGGCCTAGGTAGGGTACAATGCCTGCCAAAGTATATGCTCGATGCAGGCCCTGGCTTAGGCATAACGGACGGAGCTAATACCCCACACCACAACCCTGCTACTACGACAATGACCACTTCGGAAATGGAAATGCCCTCGATGGCGAGAAGAATGGAGAATCCCACCGGTGGTGGCTCCGACGACCACACGATGCCCATGCCTCCGATGAGCACATCGAATCCGGTAGAGTCTGCGTTCTCCACAACAGGTGGGATGGCTATGCCCAGCTCGGGAACCATGGGTGAGTCCGACGTCATGGGCGAATCAATGGGGTTGGGCCCTCGGGGCTGCATGCCGCCCATGATGTTCAAGCCGGGATACAACATCACCTCTCTGCCAGCAGAGACATGTGTGAACACAACATCACAACCGTTGGTTCTCAAACGCCAACGTGTCTCAGGGATGGCTCGCCCTCAACCTTGTAAATTCTGGAGCCGTTAGCAACCTTCAGGTCTCCCTTGACAGTCATTCAATGTATGTCTATGCTGTAGATGGACTCTATGTGAACTTGCAGGAGGTTAAGGTAAGATCTCGCCCGTCTAGTGTTATGAAGCTACCTTTGTCTAACTTTGCCAGGTCCTTGAGATGGCCCTTGGCCAATAATATTCTGTGATGATAAGGCTTGATCAGCGTCCTGGCAACTACTACCTTCGATTCGCCACTTATCCAAACGGTGATATGCAGCAGGTTTTGGAGGGTCAGGCAATACTGTTATATGATGTTAGTGGATCCAAAGCTTTCAATCCCACCTCGCTGCTATTGACACACTGAGTAGACCTCCAGAAACAACACACAGGACGTCTCAGTTGATCCGATGTCTGTTTGGATCTTGACAAATGGGTCCGCTACACAAGGTGCTAATAAACTAGTAGAATCATGCCTGGCACCATTTGAGGGGAATAGGCCTCCGACTACACCCTCCGATACCACGCGAATCGTTAACATCAATCAGACCGATATCGTCACCTGGGTTGTGGACCGGTATCCGTATGATGAGCCATCTGTTCCAATCATCTACGGTAACATGTCAGATGGACGGTATTCAAACACCACCCTCCATTTACCGGCGAACTCGACCGTTGATATCGTGATGAATGTGGCAAATGACTCGTTGGATACGGTGCGAACACCCCAAATCCCACCTTTTTGCCGCGCGCCTAGTCGAGTCGCTGACATGTATTATCAGATGGGCCATCCAATGCACCTTCACGGCCATAAGTTTTGGGTTCTGGGTTCCGGCAGTGGCTCATTCCCTTACCAGTCGGTAGCAGAAGCGCCATCGTCCCTGATCAACCTCGACGACCCACCGTACAGGGATACCGCGAATTTGCCGCCGTCAGGATGGCTCGCGATTCGGTGAGTGGAAAACTACCCGGCAAGCAAAGGACTTTCACGCCCGTAGTTGTTAACGATCGAATAGTTATGTCACTGATAACCCGGACTGAAGACCCAAGCTCTTCCTCTCCCTGGTGCGAACGGGATTCAAAGCACGTGATGCTAAACTCTTTTTAGAGGGTATCTTCCCTGGCTCCGGTCCGATATTAGTCCGCGAAACTCACCTGAAAGGCGGAACGACGATCCATCAACGCCCCGAAGTTCGCTCTTCTCCAGCGTATTACACATCAGACGCGTTTGAAATGCAGCCGGGACATAAACGACATCCACAATCTCTTGAACATATTTGGATTTTCCAGAGCCAACAACTTTAGAGACGCATCAAAGCAAGGTTGCGCGAGTGATTTTCGATCGGCTTATGAAGCACTATGGTCTCCTCCAGGTTTCACGTCGCAGATACAAGCCCGCTGCCCTTATTCAAGCTGTCTTTGACTCTACTTCATCTAAGGATGCATTTTTGATTCTTTACTTCTCCTTCTTATATGAGGCGTGTTGCACAAGAACAGACAACAGCCCGACAATGCTAGCACCGGTACCTACAATTTCTTGAAGATTTCCCATCTTGGGATGTGGATAATTTAAAGAACATTAAACCCACGACAGAAGACTTTGCTGAGTATATTGCTGCGCGGCCTCCCACCCTTCCATAAGCCGCCATAACGCCTCTATGAGGCTTCTGGGTAGAAGATTTCAGAGTCAAATCAAGGTAGTAGAAGAGGACCAGTGCCGCGGAGGACTCGCACTTTAGAGGATCCAGTCGCTCGAGGACACTAATGCTTGGCACACTCCACAGTAAACTCCGGAGGACAAGGGCTGTTAGTGGAACTCGGGTACGTACACCAAACCTTAATCTTAATCCCAACGATGAACGTGTGACTAAGTCTCACTAGCCATGTCAGCGCCTCTCATCCACACCCCGCATTTTCTCCGCGATCGACAAGAGAAAGTTTCTTCAGCAGATTACCGCTGCAATTTAAACCTATGTATTACTTTGGATGTAACACTTATAACGCTTCTATTATTCGCCTCAGCCATGCGGTGTCCTCCGGACCCGGGATACAGAAGGGTTTGGGGAGTTTTACGGTTTAAAACGCCCACTAATCCCAAAAAAGTCAAAGTCCGCACGGGTGAGCCACCATGAAACCAATGCCTCTTGTAGCCGTATCCACACCCCATTTGGGCAGATTCCACTTTGTAAGGCGGCACTGATGCCTTGGTATTTACGTACGCAGATGATAAAATAAGTTGGCGCCGAGACTTGACTGAGGTCCACTGGACTAAGCTTTTCTGGGCGCAGCTATTTAGAAGACATAACGTGGACCCCAATGTTTTATATGAAACGCAAGTATCGAGCCCTGGAGACGCCGGGTTATTTCCTAATTAGTCGCTCTACTTCGCTCGCCGCTTTACATATAAATGGGGCCACATCTCTGGCTGCAACTATAGAATCTCGTCCGACTATCACACAATCCATCAGAGTACTCCTGTCAATACCTTTGCCATCATGTACTTGTCACGTCTTGCAGTATACGTCTCGGTATTCGCGGGCCTGGCTTATGGCTATGCTGCCCCTGGAGCATGCTCAGGTGCCTGCACTATTCACGATCCGGCTTTAATCCGACGTCAGTCGGATGGTACGTACTTCCGCTTTTCCACTGGAACCAGGATCTCTTACGCCTCTGCTCCGGCAATCGAGGGCCCCTGGACTACGCTGGGATCCGTACTCCCAGGGGGTTCATCCATTAATCTGCCAGGAAACACGGATCTTTGGGTAAGTGTTTTATTTCCACTGATCAGAGCCGATTCTTCTCATCATACGTACTGACAACGCACAAGGCTCCTGACGTACAACTCATCGACGGCACGTACTATCTCTACTACTCCGTGTCAACATTCGGATCCCAGGAGTCGGCGATTGGGGTCGCGACGTCCACCACCATGGACATCGGCACCTGGACGGACCACGGTTCGACGCGCATCCAGTCCGACGCCTCGAAATCATACAACGCCATCGACGGGAACCTGTTCAATGACAAAGGAAACTTGCTCATGAACTTTGGGTCCTTCTGGAACGACATATATCAGGTGCCTATGCAGTCCCCAACATCTGCGGGCTCAAGCTTAACCAACATTGCATTCCAACCCGCTGGTGAGCATGCTGTTGAAGGCGCGTACATGTACAAGTATGGCGACTGGTACTACCTCTTCTTCTCTGAGGGAAAATGCTGCAGCTATACGACTTCCATGCCCGCCGCAGGTGAAGAGTACAAGATCAAGGTGTGCCGGTCGTCGTCGGCCACGGGTGGATTTGTAAGTTTCCCCAACGTCGATCGACCGATAATGATGCCCCGAGCTTAACATCATATAGGTGGATGCTGATGGTGTCTCCTGCACCAATGGTGGCGGCACTATTGTTCTGGAGAGTCATGACAATGTGTATGGGCCTGGTGGACAGTACGACTTTTTCTCACCTCAGAGTATCCGTGACTGAGCTAACCTACATCTATAGGGGCGTATTCACCGACCCGACTCTTGGCCCCGTGTTGTACTACCACTATGTGGATACTACTATCGGTTACGCCGATAACCAGAAACCCTTTGGTTGGAATGTTCTCGATTTCTCTAGTGGGTGGCCTGTCGTGTAAATCCGCGCCTGGTCCGTCAAAGAGGAGACCTTGGCAGTTACACGTATGCTCAGTACGGGACGTGGTTGTGAGTCTGTCGCATGGCGGTCATATGTACAGCTCCGCGGCGGCGATTTTCTTCTTGGGGGGTTTCTGCGTTTGGTCTGACCTACCCCTATACGCTCTTTTGGCCTGGTATTAAGCTACTTGAGATAGCTAACCTGCTTGCTTCACCATTCGCAACGTCCCAGACTATAAAATATTTCCCCAGTAGAAAAAAAAAAACCGACAAAGAACCACCCCCTGCCTAGAGGATGATGAAAATTATATGGCTTGCGCAAACTCTCAGCCATACTGTGCCTCGATTGTCATGATGGCAGGAGTACGCAATCAAGGGACTCCGTAACTGCGAGCGCTGAACTAAGAGATGGTAGTTGATTCAATTAATTGGTTGCTATAACCACTTGAATGGAGGTTATCGCTTGGATCCATCAGATCCGCATCTTCTGAATTAGGTAGACAAGACCTGTAGCGTAGGATAATCTCTTACGGGCCCGTCGGGCTAAAATATATTTTAGATCGAGGTGACCCTGATGCTAACTCGTATGGAGACACAACAGTGGTGGGCAAAGATATGTGGTAATAGACTAGAATTACCAATGGGTTGTATATATAGGTATATACCAAACAAACCTATAACAAGCACAGCATCGTCTTCATCCAGAGTTGGCTTCGTTCGTAGCTGATGGGCTACTGAAAAGGGCATTAGCAGCCTTCATGTCACAGTTTAACGCGCTCAAGGGAATAAGAGCAGCACAGCACTTGGTTCTACATTAGCCGCCCTCTGGGCTTCTTGTTACTAAAGACTTTGCTAGAATAATCCATGTTCAGGGATTGTCTCCACCAGATTTCTACTAGTGGCTAGTCTAGTGGATTCTTATGAGCTATGCCTAATCCAAGTCAGGCAAAGCAAGAGTTGCTGAGCATATAATCATTATAAGCCCCTAAGAAGTGAACATGCTTTATTCTAAAGTGTTGGAATCCAGGAATGTTTTAATGCACTTATATACGCCACGCCAAAATCAGGGCTTCTCGCCTACTAACAGGCATGACCTGTATACTATCCTAACAGGTTTAATAACTATTAATATCCTGACTATGGTAAGAATATATCTTAATCTATATGTAGTCTAGTCCTACATTTTATCCTATAAAGAGTATTAAGAAATATATAATTTCCTTGGCGTAGCGTCTAATGCCATAACAAAGGGTTTGGCCGTCACCATAGATGGGTTTATAATAGCTAGAAAGGAAAAATTAACATTTGCTTAAAGTCTAATCAAATTCTTAAAGCTCCTTATATTATAAATTAGAATAGATGGCTAGGAAATTAATAAAGCCCACCTTAGAAGGCTTCTAGATAGGAAGCTACTTAAATTAATACAATTTTAATGGTAACAGCAGGTTGCCTCTAGTTTTGAATCTCAGCTTCTTAACTCTATAAGCAGTTGTTGCCATCTGCTTAAATATACTAGTGGCACACGGCGCTATGGCTTTCTAGAGAATAAAAATAAAACTAAAAATTAAAGAGGGCAGGACAAATCTTGTAATAGTACTACATATATCTTAGATTTATTCTTTTTTACCTATCTTATTGTTATGAACCTAGCCAAGCGGTCAGATGGTCTACTGGCAGAACATTCAGCAGTCAGAATATTATTGGGCAGATAATGTTCTCCAACAATAATATTATCCGCAGGACAATATTATGCTTGTAATAATATTAACTAAGGTTAATGTTTACCCTATAATAACTTTACTACCATAATAATATTACAAGCCTTTAGTGTTAATAGGTGCGACTCCAAGCACTTATAAGCCATACTAGAAATAAGCTATTATATAATATAGCTTACCTAGATAGCTAAATGCCTATAGACTCGCTCGCGCGCAGCTGGATAGGCTTGTAAGAAGTCAAGTTTATCGATATTATTAAACCCAAGGCGCATCTTTGATTTAATAATCTTGCTATATTAACGCTTTAATGGGCCAAAGCAACCAACATCTAATAGTTAAAGTAGATAAGAAGAGTGGGAAGGCATGTAGATATAGATAATATTATTATCTTTGCACATCTTATTAAACTCAGGCGTAAGATAACTGCCATTGCCATCAAGGACCAATAATTAAGAACCCCCCTTAGTACGCCTAGTTATTGCAGGAATAAAGTAGTTTTTAAGCCATTTAAGGCCTATCTTATTAGTTATCCACCTATTTATGCTTAGTTTAATCCTCCAATCGCGTGGTAATCCTGGTTCTTTAAACCATCCTTATATATAGACCTTTTCTTTAAAGATAATACATGAAGGAATGCAGAATCCTGTTAAGCTAATATATTTAATTATAGTAACCCATTCTCGCTGGCCTGGTTAAATTAGATAAGGCCTACTAGGTATATTAAATTAAGTAACTACCTTAGTAGTTGTAATAAGCCCTATAGCAAATCTAGGTTTATTAAAGTTATAGATATCTTTATTATAAATACCATGCTTATTTTAAACTTTCTTTAGTTGCTTGAACTAGTCCTTAATAATCTAAGGATCCTTGCAGAGGGCCCTCTAGTAATTATATTATTAAGTAAAGTGGGTTTTAAGGCTCTTATAATAGTTAATAAATTACATGACCTAGTTCTTTCTAATGGATTTTAGGGGGGTCTTGGAATCCTCTTTAAGGATTATATCTACTATTTACTATATATGCAATGGCCTAGGAGCAACTCCACACTTATCCCTTGCTTTAATTTACTTTATTAAAGACTCTTCCTAAGTTTTAGTAAGTCTATGCTAGTAGTTGTGGAGTTCTAGTTAGAAATATTAGCCCTTTAGTTAATCTTAAAGTATACCACGTGGTATATTAAAAAGCTTTGCCAGGCGTGTAATATTTTAAATTTTATAATTCTAAAAACTTTAAATCACAAGTTAGATTCTCCCCTCTTGCTCTACTAAATTTTAACTTAATTTACATAGTTTTAACAGCATGGTGGTTGTTTAATTGAAGGGGGTTGGTAACGTGTCTGATTTTTGAGATGGTTGGCGGATCGCCCGGGAAAGGCGAACCGCTCGGGAATTACGTTAGTTAAGGTATGGGAAGGATAACATAATTCCCGGGTGGTCCGGTCATCACGGGTGATCTGGTCACCCACCAAAAAATCCTCGCGCGTTTAACGCGTAATTATTTAAGCAACCACCATGCCACCAAAATTATATTAATTATATTAAAACTTAGTAGAGCAAGAGGGCAGAATCTAGCTTATAATTTAAGCTCTAAAAAATAGCAAAATTTCTAGTATTTGTTAAGCGGCACAAATACTTAATATGCCTAATTTAACACTTTAGGATTCGATACAAGAATACTCTGTAACCAGAACCTCTAGCTATCTTAAACCCAGGAAGATACCTTAGTATAATAGATAATATTATAAGATATATGTGGGGTTGCTCCTAGACCTTTACATGTGTAGTAAATAGCAAATATAATCCTTTAATAAGATGCACTAACCCCCCCAGCGCCTATTAGAAAGAATTAGGTTATATAGTTTATTAAATATTATAATGGCCTTAAATGCCACTTTACTTAATAATACAACTACTAAAGGGCGCTCTATAAAGATCCTAGGGTTATTAGGGATTAGTTCAAGCACTTAAAAGAGGATTAAGACAAGCATGGCATTTAAGATAAAGATATCTATAACTTTAATAAAACTAGCTTTGCTATAGGTTTTATTACAACTACTAAAGTAGTGTAAGACCCTTACCATATATATATAGAGGATAGTTAGAACTTCGCGGACTAAGTCAGCCAGGGGCTAACTTAGTACATGGAAGGATATCCTCCCTTTATAAAGGCAGAGACTTCGCAACTCAGCGTTAATCTATAATACCAACCTGACTATTGATTTATGTATGGATTCTATTATTACTATCTCTTATTAAGTGCCTTTATACCCTTTTATATTTATCACATCCCCTTTAGGCCTTAGGTCCTTATAATTTTAATGCTTAAACTTTATAATTTGTCTATTAGGGGTAAAGGACACTTGTTACCATGGGATAATCTAAATAAACACCTAGACCTTGTGAGATAAGATCACGCGATGCAATAATCCAACTAGAATTATCTTATAAGATAGCTAAGTTAACCCACCCAGCTCGCGAAAGGATAATAAGCCTAGAGGACGTGGAGGCAACCTTACCCTTAGCCTCTAGTAGTTTTATAAATAGGGGTAACCAAATAATTAATATTATAGATATAACGCCCTATAAAGATCTTAAAAATATGCCCCTTAAGGAACTTCACAAATAAGCTAAAGCTATTAAGAATCTTTGTAAATAAGCAGAATACATCATGATTATTAAAGGGGACCATTAGTTAACCCTTTGCAAGCATGACTAATTAAAATTATAAGCGTAGTAACTACCTCCTCCTAAAAGACTATTCCTTTTATAACTACCTACTAGAGACAAGTAGTATTATATAACAACCTATGTAAATTACTATAAATTTATATAAAAGATAAAAGCCTTTAGGAAAACAAATTATTATATAAAGAAGGACTATTTAAACCTTATAATCCTATACCTTAATTTAACACTCTAAGGGTTATAGGAGCTTAAGGATATCCTATATACTTTATAAATATAGGATAACTTCTACTAGTTTCTCCTTTATTAGCTAGGAGATCCTGTGGACTATTACCATGTAGCCTAGAGCAAGGCTATCTATATAAAGCCATAGGAGGGTAAGGATAACTACACCTACCTAAGCTGCTGGCGTGACTAGTGGGTGGAAATTAGTAATAAAGGTTGCTTTGTAGATACTATTATTCTAAGGCTATTTTATAAGTCTTTCCTATTTGCAGTGCGCTAGAAGGTTCATGAACAAAACTAATTCCTAAAGACACTAGTAGAATTGGTATCCCTTATTATAAAACTCTAACCAAGCATTTAGTTAAACGCCTCGTGAAATAATTAACCTTAACAAGGAAAGAAGAATAATGGGCAAGGGAATAGAGTAAAATTAAAAGGCTCCCCATAACTAAGACCTAATTATGGAGGACAATAATTACTATAGGGCTAGATGGGCAACTATTAGGTTCGCGGAATAGGTTAATACTAGAATAACCATAAGGGTGGCATGTGATGCTACCTATATAGGAAATTAGGTTATATTAAACTAGACTGCCTTAACTTCGCGAAGGAAAAAGGGTAGAAAAAGTAGGAATAATATAAGGTACCTGCAACTATGGCTGCTATAATAGTAAAGGAACCACTACTAGAGAGGGAATAGCTAGTAAGGGAGAGGATAATCCTCCCTATAAAGGCTACCTTGCCTAGTAGAGTAACCATGGATTATAGGGCCCTAATTAATAGTGGGAGTAAGGTTAATATAGTCCTATCCTTGCTCATGAAGCAGGCAGGATGGGATATCCTCCTATATTAATTATTTACACAAACTGTGAATAAAGGAAAGCTTTAAAATAAAGGAGTTATAAAAGTAGGAATTACTTTTTAAGACTTATAAAAGGTCTAGAAGGAATTCTAGATCCTTACTATAATATCCCTAGATGTGGAACAAGTAACTCTAGGGATGCCATGGCTTAGGATACATGACCTAGAGACCTGCTGGGCTAAAGGGGAATATACCTTCTATAGGGATAGTCTTAAGATTAAGGCTATATTTATAAAGGACTTTTTTAACTCCACCTGCAAAGCTCCTAACAAGGTGTTCTAGGTTAGTATAGTAGATATAAAAAAGGTTATTATAAAGGATAACTTACTAAAGTAGTATAAGGACTTTATAAGTATATTCTTAGAGGAGGAATCTAAGGAGCTTCCTCCCTACTATAAAGGAGTTAACTTGTAGATTAAGCTAGTAGATAGGAAGGAGCTATTATTTAGGCCTCTTTACTATTACACTCCATAGGAGATGGACGCTATTCATAAGTATATTTAAACTATGCTTGTAAAGGGCTGGATCTAACCCTTAAAGTTATTTATAGGGGCACCGCTATTATACACGCCTAAGAAGGATGGGGGAGTCTGTATTTATATAGACTTTTATAGTCTTAATACTATTTTAATTAAGAATTACTACCCCCTTCCCTTAATTAATAAGACCATCACGCGACTAAGTGGTGCATGGATTTATACTCAGCTTAACCTTTATAATACATATAATCATATCTATATTATAAAGGGGGATAAGTGGAAGACAGCCTTCTATATAAAGTATGGACTGTTTAAATATTTAGTTATACTATTTGGGTTGACTAATACACCCATGATATTCTAAGGATATATAAACTAGGTGTTTCACGACCTCCTGGACATCTATATAGTGGTATATATTAATAATATTATTATCTTCTTACAAAATGTGGAAGAACACTAGAAGCATATTTATAAGGTCTTATAAAGGTTATAGGAAGCAGGGCTCTACTATAAGTAAAGTAAATATACCTTTATAATACAAAGGATTAACTTCCTTGGATATATTATTACCCTACAAGGGGTGGAGATGGAGCCCTTATGGGTGGCTACTATTATAGAGTAGCCCATGCCTAAAACAGTCTATAAGATCCTAGTATTTTTAGGTTTTATAAACTAGTACTAGAGGTTTATTATAGGTTATTCTTTAATTACTATAGTATTAACTAACCTCCTTTGCAAGCTAATAGATGGGCTGGCAAGGATAGTAAAGGATAGGGCTAGTATTATAACCCTAGATGCCCATAAAGTAGTGCAGCTTCTTAAGGAGAAGTTTAGGGAGATAGTTAAGTTAAACTACTTCCTAGAAGATCTAGTCTCATAAATAAAGATAGATGCATCTAGAGGGGGTCTAGGCAGAGTCCTAAGCTAGAAGCACGTGGATAGTAATTAGCATCCCATTATATTCTATTTATAAAAGCTAAGTATTATAGAGTATAACTATATTACAGGCAAGCAGGAATTACTTGTAATTATAAAGTGCTTTAAGGAATAGAGGTACTACCTTAAAGGTAGTTACTAGGAAATTAAGGTGATTATAAACTATAAGGCCCTCGTGGCCTTCTAGTTACTAAATAAGGTGCTCTTATAAATATAAATTTAATAGTTATAGTTCTTAGCTAGGTTTAGGTTTAAGATTATATATTATGTAGGGATATTAAACCCTATAGATAGACCCTTGCGCAGGATTAACTATCTAAGAGATAGTTTACGCGAGGAGGACTATAAAGGTTAATAGGATAATGTTAAGGATCTACTTTGTCAGGATAGATCAGCCTGTTAACTAGGTAAGGATACCCAATGCCGTAAGGAATAGGAGGGGTCAGAATTAATTTCAAGACTAAACCTTGATCCTCCTAGCTAGGAGTCTCAAGCTTCCTAAGTACATGTAGTCAGGGTGGGTGCTTTCATGAATGTAACCTTGTCATGACTCTGCTGTTCTGCAAGCGGAAGGGTGACGTCCTCCTAGCGTGTAGTGCCTGAGGCCCGCCTCGACTTCCAACCGGCGAAACTGTAACAGATAAAGCTAAGCGCAAGCTCCTTACCTAGCTAGGCTTTATAATAATAAAGGATACCTAGGAACCCTCTACTAAGATTATAGATAGGAGTGTTGCTAGTATTAAGGTAATACTAGCTTAGGGTAGTAGTACATATACTAATTTCCCTAGAGCGTCCAAGTAAGAGATGCTTATAATAGTAGCCACAATGCGTGGTAGTCCCCTTATAGAGATTAAGGTTCTTATAAAGGAAATTTAGAGAATTTATAAGGTAGAAGGGCTATTTTAGGTGGATCTATTATAAAGATTACTAGAGAGCTTGCCATGGCTCCTTGTAAATAATAATCTCGCGTAGTAGGTTTTAGAGGTAATCTAGAGGTTTAAAGCTTATAAAAAGGAGTAAAAAAAGTAGAAAAATACCCTATAACCCTAGAAGCACTAGCAACTTTATGGAGGGCTCCTTTACTACTAAGGTAAACTATACATGCCTAATTATTATTAGTTAAAAATAAAGATCCTTGCAAAGCTATATAATAATCTAATAGCTAGCCACTTTATAATAGAGAGAACTCTAAAGCTTATTTAGAGATAATTCTTTTAGCTAAAGATATAAGAGTTTATTATGGAGTACTATAGTGCCTGTAGGGTGTGTTAGGGTTCATAGGTAAAGAGAGGTAAATAATATAGGCTATTATAACTACTACTAATCCCTGCGAACCCTTGGGAGTAGATTAGTATGGATTTTATTATAGATCTGCCTGCTAGCCTTAAGCATGAAGACTTAAATAGCTTATGGGAAGCTTATAATGCTATCCTAGTGGTTGTGGACTGTATAAGTAAGATAGCACACCTTGTTTTAATAAGGAAGTTGCTAAAGGGGGAAGAACTAGCCTACCTCCTGGTTTATAAGGTGTTCTGCCTGCATGGCGTGCCTGCAAATATTATAACTAACTAAGGTTTAGTCTTTGCAAAAGGGTTCTAGTCTAATTTTATATATTACTTATAAATCAAGCATATAATAAGCACAGCCTATTATCTATAGATAGATGGCCAGATAGAACACCTAAATAGCATGCTTGAGCAGTACTTGCAAGGGTATGTTAACTTTAATTAGGATAATTAGGTAGACTTTCTACTATTAGTAGAGTTTGCATATAATAATACAAGGCAAGTGTTAATTAGGACAATGCTATTTCACGTGGTCTATAAAATAGACCCGCGAGTAATTATATTAGACCCTCTAGAGAAGGGGGAGGAAGGCTATAAAGCATATAATCATGTTGCCTACCTAATAGAGATTCACAAGTAAGCCTAAAAGGGGATTATAAAGGCTTAGGAATATTAGGCCAAGCACTATAACTAAAAAAAAGTTATAAAGACCTTTAAGATGGGTAACTATATCTAGGTTTCTAATATAAACTAGTCGCGCATATAACTAAGCAAGAAGTTTAATTAGCTTAGAGCAGGACTATAAAAAGTAATTAAAAGGATAGGTAAGAGTGCCTACTATATAAAGTTACTAGCAGGATTATAAGTATATAATATCTTCCATATATTAATACTTCGCGAGTATTAGGAGATGGATGGTCTAAACATGCAGGATAGGTTTAAGACTAGGTTCGCGAATAAGGATAATTAACTATATAATATTAAGGATATCCTGGGACCAGGCATTAAGGACCCTACAAAGGTCCTTATAAAATAGAAGGGCTATATAAAGCCTAGTAAAGAACTATATAAAAATATATAGCACTTGCAAGCCTATAAGGTAAAGTTCCTATAGAAGGGGGCTATATAAAAAAGTTTATAAAAAGTAAAAACCCTATTTAATTTATAATAAAAAAGGACTCTAATAGTTATAGGGGTAAAAAGTATATTTATAACTAAATATATAACCATTCCTCCCATACCTGGGTTTATATAGGGGGCCCACAGCACTTGCCACTTTACTAACAAGGAATTAAGCTGCTAATATTACCTGGTTAGTTAGGGGTATATATAATAACTATAAAAGGTTAAGGGTTATAGTACTTTTTTAAAAGGTACTAAGCTTAGGTAAGAAAAAACTTATAGCTTTATAAATAAGTTATTAGGCTTAGAATAGGGTTGTAGTAAAAGATAATATAAGGGTATATTATAGCTAGTAACACAAAGCTAGGCTTAATATAGTTAGGAGGAGTAACTATATATAAGCCTTGCGTGGCTAGCTACTATAGGGAGTAGTTATAGTGTCCATGGAAGAGGTAGTTATTATACTTCTACCTAATGCCTCTAGAGATGCAAGGACCAAAGGGTATTATGTTAGGGTTGGTATAATACTTAGTGCACTTAGAACTAGCTAGTGGCTATCTACCTGCTTATAATATAAGGAAGGCCTTGTAGAGCTAGGTTTAAATAGTAAGCTAGTGGGTATTCCTACTACCATGCTAGGTAATATAGTAAAGGATTAGCTAGTTCACCTATACCAGCTCTTAGTTTAATAGGGCTTGCGTGCCTGTCCAAGGGTATAAGCCAGGGATAACCACAGGATTCATAGCTATACAAGGTTTATAGTACGCGGCCGCGGGCTCTTCAACAAAGCGGGAACTAGCCCACTCTGGGAGGGTACTCCATGCTGGCAGATTAAGATCCTATTATACCCTTATAAGAGGTCCTTATAGTAAAGGGGGTCCTAAAACCTAGAGGTTCACGGGGAGCTAGTATAAGGTTAGTAAGGGCATTTATACTTATGGAAGATAGGTAGACTTACCCTATAGGCGGGTGCCCGTGTTATGTTTAGAAATATAAGGTTAATCCCGCGTATGGTCCACGCAGGGATCTGGATAGTATAGAGGTAGTTTGGCTAGTGTGCTAAATAACCTTGCTTAATAGTTATTAATTACTATAAGACGCGCAGCCTAGCTAGAGGAATAATAGGAGCAGCAGCAGCAGCAGTGGTAGTGGGGGCAGTGGTGTTTGATATCTATCTCGTGGAATTAGTGAGCAACACAAGTAATCATACGCGAGTGAAACACGCAAGAAAGTGACTATATACAAGTAAGCAGTAACATGCGAGTACAGGAAGAAGCTTACCTTATAGAAAGTGGGGGGAGGGTAAGACTAGTGGTAAGAAGAGAGTTATAGATAGAGAGTTGCAGCAGGAAATAAGCTAGTATTTATATTAGGGCAATATTACTAGAGGTAGCTATAACTAGCATTTACTAGAACCTTCCATTTCTTTACTATAAGCTGGAACCTTCTAAGCCATAACATTAAATTTACCTTACTAATTAGTGACTTCCACACCTCTTATAGGACTGCGAGAAGACAAGGGAAGCAGGCATAAAGGAACTTAATAACCTCACGGGCGGAATCCTAATGTTACCAAGCAACTAATAGCCTCGCGCGAGGGTTAATTCCTAATACCCTCCTCATGACAAGTAACCTAACGCTAGTATGGCTAATGGTGTATTATAAGGAATTAGTAACTTTACAGGTGGAATCCCAACGCTGCTCTATAGCCAATAGATTCGCGCGAAGGATGGACCTTATAGTCATGGAACCTGTAATTCCTGGTCTACTTGTGGGACTATAGGTTAGTTATAGGAGTATAATACCTTTTTCCTACTTATAAGCTAAGAGAATTTTTTCCTAAGGGTTTTTAACGCTCGTGAAAGGTTTTTTAAAGGTTATAAGTAGGTCTTAAGGGACTAAGACCTTAAGAAGGGGGGGCAACTATAAGACCCTTACTATATATATATAAAGGATAGTTAGAACTTCACAAACTAAGTTAGCCCCTGGCTAACTTAGCACATGGAAGGATATCCTCCCTTTATAAAAGTAGAGACTTTGTAACTTAGTGTTAATCTATAATACTAACCTGACTATTGATTCACGCATGGATTCTATTATTACTATCTCTTATTAAGTGCCTTTATACCCTTTCACACTTATCACATCCCCTTTAGGCCTCGGGTCCTTATAAGTAGTTACATGGTTAAATATGCCAGGAAGGCCTTATCTTATTTAACCAGGCTAGCGCGAATAGGTTACTATAATTAAGTGTATTAGCTCTGTGGGATTTAGTATTCTAATATGTATTATTTTTAAAGGAAAGGTCTATATATAGGGATGGTTTGAAGAACTTGATTTACCTTACAATTGGAGGATTAAAGTAAGCATAAATAGATGGATAATAGATTAGATAGGCCTCTGGTAGCTAGAATACTGCTTTATTCCTGCAACAACTACACGGACCAAGGGGGGTCTTGATTACTAGTTCTAGATAGCCACGGGAGTTACCTCACGCCTGAGTTTGATAAGATGTGCAAGGATAATAATATTAACATTATATGCATCTGCATGCCTCCTTATTTATCTCACCTCTTGCAACTGCTAGATGTTGGATGTTTTGGCCTATTAAAGCGCGCTTATAGGGGCCTTACTAAGGCAAAGATGTGGTTAGGATATAACTATATTAACAAGCTTAACTTTTTAAAGGCCTATCCCACGGCTTACTAACAGGTCTTCTTTATAAAGAACATTTAAAGTGGCTTCCACGCAGCTAGAATACAGCCTCACGATCCTAGCTAGGTGCTTAATATATTAAATTATATAGTTTATATGCCTAGCCCCCTAGCAAGCAGAGGGGGGCCTTTAACAAGCTCTTTTATATTTGCCATGCCTTATATAGTTTGTTACCTATATAAGAAAGCTTTATTAGTTAAGAAGATGCTTGCTAGAGGCTATTAAACCTCCTTTAGTCCTTTTAAGCAAGCGTTGGATAAGCTTATAAAGGGCTATAAGATAGTAATATATAACACTATAATAACCCTAAAGGAATTAAATAATCTCCATGCAGAGAGCTAGATTTAATAACTAAAAAAGAGTTAATCTAAGTATTGAATAAGTCCTATATCTAGTCTACAAGTTCAAGAAGCAAGAGATCTAATTTTATTAAGAAATAAGTAGTTAGAAGAGCTAGGGGGGCCCCAAGTATATCTACTTTAGAACCTTTAGTGGCCTAAAAACACGCTCCACTAACATACTCTAAATATTAAATTTAGGGATATATTAGGACTTAGTATCCTAATTACTATAAAGCTTAGTTTTTTTTAGAAATATTAAGAATTGCATTATTGGGAATAGCTTTAATTTTAACAAGTATTCATATTTTTGGTGGGTGACCGGATCATCCGTGATGACCGGACCACCCGGGAATTACGTTACTTCCTTCCCGTGAGAAGTCAGAGATCTGACTTCAGCGTTAATCTACTATTCTATCCTTATTCTTGGAAGTAGGCCCTCACAATCAGCTATTCTACTATGTTGAAGGTTCCTTGCTCAGGGGTCATCTAAGGGGAAGAAGGCAGAAGAGATCTGTAGCAGCTACACCGACGTGGCCCTATAACTGATGCATTCGTGGTTGGTTACTGAACTGGTTCCCAACTAGTTGGTCACTGATCGTTGACCATACGGAGATCCAGGGGTAATAGGATACGTGGCCGCTAACTGGTGTCACGTGTAGACCCACTTTCATATTACTCCCCTTTATTTAATACCTGAAATAAGCAACATGAAGCTATACAAAGTGTCCAAAAATATAAAAATAAGCAAGCGTGAATTAGGGCGTGTTAAACGCCTTATCTTATTAATCTAAGGGTTAAGATGTTTAATCTTTAAACCTTAAAACTTTCTTTTAACCTCCTTGTCAAATCTTGCAAGCAGTTGTCGAGCGATTAGCAAGTGGTTAGTAAACTTAAAGTAATTAGGTTGCTCACTTTAAGAGCTCTAGCCTAAGCGCCTTGGTAAGACCATCTGCAACCATTTGAGCCGTGGGGACGTAGATTATCTAAATATTACTATTTTTAATGAAGTCTTGAATAGCATGATATTGGACGCGAATATGCTTGCTGCGTAAATGGTTAACTAGATTTAAAGCTAGTACTAGAGCGCCTTAGTTGTTAATTCCTAATTACATTAGTCCCTTAGGGTCCTTTTAAATTGCAACTAGAAAGTGCCATATCTAGATTACTTGCTTTGCTGCTTTCGCGGCAGCAATATACTCTGCTTTAGTAGTTAATATTGCAGTAATTAGTTGCTTTTGACTGCACCAACTAACTAGTCCATTGGTCATTATAAAGACATATCCACTGGTTAATTAATGCTTTGTTACATTCCCGTACAATGAATCTGAATATCCAACTAGGCCTTCACTCCCCTTTGCGCTATAGGTTATCCGATAGCTAGCAGTGGCTTGGATGTAGCAAAGAAGGTGCTTTAATGCCTTTAGGTGTACATCGCGAGGATCTACAAGATGCTGGCTCAATCAATTCACTGTGAATTAAATATCTGGCGAGTACCGCCTGCAAGGAAGGTAAGTCGACTAATAATAGTTCTAAACTTCGCGTGAAGCTCGTGGGTGAGCTTTCAGGATGCTTCATCATTTAAATCCATGCTAGGATTTAGTAGAGTGCTTTAAGGTAATAAATCAGACATTCCAAATTCCTCCAGGATTGATCTCGCGTAGAATTCCTGGTCAAGCTGGATCTGGTGGTCTCTTCCCCAAGTAATGCGGATGCCAAGCACTTTCTGCGCGAGCCCTAGGTCCTTTATGGGATGGAAGTGCTTTAATTTAGCCTTAGTAGTGTTGATATCCTTTATATTATTACTGAATATAAGCATATTATCCACGTACAACGCTATAATAACTCCGTGGTTATTAATGAAGACACCTGGGTCTGCTGTGCTTTATTAAAAACCAATAGACTTAATAAACTTCTTAACCTTTTGATTCCAAAGGTATCCTGATTGTTGAAGGCCATATAGGGATTGTAGGATCTCGCAGACATTACCTTGGTTATAGGAATTAGGGTTAATACCCTTAGGAATTTCCATAAAGATCTGCTTGTTAATCTTTAATCTAATGTAGGCATTTGTGGCATCTAGCAAATGGGCCTTAAGGCTATATATTACAGCTAGAGCAAAGAGGATTTAAAAACTTTTTAAGTGAATAACTAGTGCAAAGGTATCTTTAAAGTCTAATCCTTCGCGCTGGGAGAATCCTCGAGCAACTAGCCTTGCTTTAAATTGGTTAATTCAACCATCTGCTCCATGCTTTATATCAAACACCCATTTAGTTAAGACCACTGATTAGTCCTTTGGCCGTTGGACATATCGCCATGTACCAAATTAAATTAGGTTGCTTAATTTAAGTTGAATAGCTTCCTTCCACCTAGTCCCATAGACAGGATCATTAATCACTTCCTTATAGGTCTTTAGTATTAGGATAGCTTGTCCATTAGCTTCCTTATTAGCCTTAGCTCTAAAGGCGTTATGGTCTGCTAGGTGTAGCTTTATAGCTACTGCAAGGTTTGCTATTTCACTAATTTGCCTTGACTCAGCATCCTGGCGTGGAGAAGGATCCTTTGCTACCTCCCTTGCTTCTCTGCGCCTCTAGGTACGTGGTTTTTGGCTATAGATTGCCTCTGTCTCCTTAGCTTTAATGGCTGCTTGCGTAGGCTTTTAAATTCAGCTGCTCCTTCCTAGTTTAGAAGCTTCGCGTGGTGGTGGTGAAATTGTCTAGGTAGGGTTTGGTGCTTCTTAATCTAATGGCTTGTATCATGGGATAACCACTTGTATGCGTGGAGGTTGCTAAACTTAACTGCTTTCAACTCCTGCATTAACTTTAGCACCATTCTCACTACCAGTAGTAGCGCCTCCAGCGCCTCCAGCACCTGTGGTGCCTGTACTACTTGCATCTCTAGCTCCTAGAGCCTTGATGATGCCTCCTCTAGTTCCTGAAGAGGGAACTTGCTTGAAGAACTTCTGGAAGGCTGGATCTCCTCCTAAATCTTGATTTCCGGCCTCTTTACTAATAACCCCTGCTTCCTTTCTAGGAATAGTGGATTTGTCACTTGGTAGACCTTCTAATCCTTTGCCATGATTAGATAATGGCTCCTGCTTGATTGGTATCTAATAAAGACGCCCTTAATTGCTCGAGGCTCTAGCTTGTCTTTCTACTTCCTATAGAACCAAACTCTGTAGAATGGGGTTTGTAATTTTAAAATATCAGGTAGATGGCCCTTCTAAAGTTTGAATGGGGTCTTCTGGTTGGTGCCCCTTACCATTATTGTCTGGTTTTGGAGGTGGTTGGCCATTTAAACTGCGTATGGCCAATATTCCTTGGGGATGTCCGCAGCTATTATGATCACGCGCGTTCTTTTAAGGAGATGCCTATTTAACCTTTCTATAATACCATTCTGTGGAGGTGTATTAGGCTTAATAAATTTAAACTAAATTCCTTGCTTTAATGCCCATGGCACTAGCGCCTTAAATTCCTTTGCATTATTAGTTTAAATAGTAAGTAACTTGGCTCCCTTCTCGCGCTTAACCATAGCTAACCATTCTTCTAGAATAGCCCTCACTGTTGCTGCTTCGCGATCCTTAGTTAGGAATATCTATAAAAACTGGGTATAGTTATCTATTAGTAAAAGGTAGTACCTCTTTATGGTTCTTGCCTTACTATATAGACCCTAAAAGTCCATGTAGACTCTCTTTAAGGGCCTTAATGCCCTTGGGACCTTCGCGTGACTTTACTTCTTCACGCTCTTTGCCTGGATATATGTCTTACAGGTCTTTAACTCCTTAAGCACCTCTTCTTCAGGTGCAAGTCCTAAATCCTTTGTTATTTACTTAAACTACGCTTTACCTAGGTGGCCAAAGTAGTTATAAAGCAGTTCCTAATTAATTCCTTTTACCTAGTACATGGATTCTTTCTCTTTCCTATTCTTATAGCCTAAAGCCAGCGCGTTCTAACAGCTCACCTATCCTAGGTAGCTTGTCTGACTAATATTATATCCCTTTGCTAGGATATCTTTGCGCTTCTTAAAGAATTAGTAGGTCTTCTCTATATGCTTATTCTAGATTCCCATATCCTAGAGTGCCTGTGTTAATAAAAGTGTTATGTTCCTTATCTTAGGCACATATAGCACGTTCCTAACCTTCACCGTACATCCACTACTTAGTGGGATTTTTATTATTCCTCTACTAGCAATTTTAATTAATTTCCCAGCCATCCCTAGGCTGCCTCTGTATCTCTAATCTAGAGATTTAAATAGTTTAATCTATCCACTGCAGGTACTAGTTGATCCACTATTAATTATAGGGTTATTTCTACTCCCCTTTAATTAATATGCTTTCTTATTATTTTTATCAAGCAGGTATTTAAATTGGTTGCTAATTTCCTCTTTTAATTTAACCTAATAGGATTCCTCTGCTATGCCCTGGCCTCCATGGCCTCCATGGCTAACTTAATATACGCGTTCCCTAGCAGATCCGCTGCTACTCGCGCTTGACTTACTATTGTCTATATCTGAGCTATTAACTGCTCGTGCCTTGCCTTGCTAGCAACCCTTATACCTCTAGTCCTTCCTGCCAGTTTTCCCAAGGTCTTGCTTTAACTTTTGGCTTAAATAACCTTTCCCATAGCTTAAATCTTGGCTATTTCTGCTATCTTTATCTTTAGCGTCTCTTTTCTTTTTAGGACAATAGCATTCTCTCGCAAAGTGGCCTGGCTTGCTATAATTAAAGCATTCCCTTTGCTTTATCTAATTTGCGGATTCCTAAGCATTCTTATCCTCTCTAGCAGTCCTTATTATGCTTTCTTGCTGTTGGAGCCTTGATAGTACGGCTCCGCGGGTTAGGTTCTCCTGTGCTAGAAGTGAAAACTTTATAGAATTATATCCTAATGGCAGTCCATCCAGGAAGAAGATAAGGATAATCATGCTATTAAACTTTACCTTTCCCGCGCTAATATCTTCTAGCTCTATATAATATTAATCTAACTATTGCATGGCCTCCTTAAGGCTTATATTTAGATCCATCTGCCAGCGTGTTACCTTTCTAATTGCGTTGGTAACATTAACCTGAGTCCTTCGCTCGTACTTTTCCATTAGAAATACCCACATATCCCTGGATGTTCTTAGGCTCTGTACAGAGGCCTTATCTTCCATTTTTAGGTTCTAGAGGATGTATAGCTTGGCTGTTGCATCTGATGTTCTCCATCTAGGGTCTTCTAGAAGCATCCTAACCCTCGCTGCATTCGCGCGCTAGTTATATGTATGTTCCATAATATTCCAGCAACCTTGTGTCTCTAGGAAGATCTTGTATTGAGCTTTCCAACTACTTACGTTCGTCTGGTCTAACTTCTCAATGTTGAGTGTGGCAATCTTTTATAGTATCACTGCCTGGTAGGCAGGAATCGCTGATTCTTCTAACATCCTGGATATTAGATCTATCTGTAATTGCTTGCTAGGATCCTCTGTCCTTGTATTACTAGCGCTTTGGGTTTCGTCCTAGATCCCTTGTAGTATGTTAACTATCTTGTCCGCCCCAGGCGTTATCTTAGTTGGTTTAAATATCTCGACCGTCTCACTCGCCCCTGGCGCTGTCTTGGTTAGTTTATTAAATGCCCCGGGCACGCTCCTTAAGGGTCCTGCTAGGTCTTCCATGTTCTCTTGGCTTGATATGTATCTCCTAGTCTATAGGTCTTGTTCTTGTCAGGCCAGTGGCATCAAGTTTCGGGCGTGGGCGGTCAGTGGTTAATAGCCTGATTAGGAAGGAGTAGCCAGGTTATACAGGCCTAGTAGTTGTTTAGAATTAAGGATTAGCACGCGGCGTATAGATTTAGGTTCTTCTGCTAAATTAGATGAGGTGGTTAGTCTCGTGCAATCCCCCGAGGTGCTAGGCCAGCTGGTTAGGCATGACGTAGCAGCCTGGGCTTATAACCTATGTTAAAGGTTCCTTGCTTAGGGGTCATCTAAGGGGAAGAAGGCAGAAGAGATCTATAGCAGCTACACTAACGTAGCCCTATAACTAATGCATTCGTGGTTGGTTACTGAACTGGTTCCCAACTAGTTGGTCACTAATTGTTGACCGTGAGATCCAGGGGTAACAGGATACGTGGCCGCTAACCGGCGTCACGTGTAGACCCACTTTCATATCATACTACTATTACACCTCTCACACTCTTCGCAAACCTCCCTAAAGCCTAGGGACCTTATAGCATGTATTTCCAAAAGATATTAAAAAGATCAGTTAAATCTTGCTTAGTAAACTTATTCCTAGTAATATATTTATTATAGGACTCCTTCCACTAATTCTAGATAAACTCTCCTTTCCTAGCTTGACAGGTTTTAGTAGCTTGGTTGTATAACTTGGCTCTCTTAGCAACCAGCTCCACATGCCTATAAGGGTTTCCACTAATTTTCTAGTTTAGAATATTAATCTGCTAATAGATAGTAATTATCTAGGAGTCTCTTTTAACTTTAGCCATACTTATAGCATTAAGCTTCTAGGGCATATTAGGGTCCTAATAATAAATCATGTTTTCTTTAATTGCATAAGACTTATGGTTAGCTTCTTTATTCTAGAAACACGCGCCAATATTAAGTTGCTTTAGCCTTAACTAATACTTCTTAAAGGTGTTGGGATTTAGTAATCTAGAGCTTGTGTACGCGCCACTTTTAAGGCTTTTACTATTAATCATTTAGCATTAGCCTAAGGACCTCTATGTTGAAGGTTCCTTGCTCAGGGGTCATCAAAGGGGAACAAGGCAGAAGAGATCTATAGCGGCTACACCAACGCAGCCATATGAATGATGCCGTACAAATGATATACGTAGATTGACTCTCTTAACTGTGTTCACTACTTGTTCTTGACTGTACGGAGGTCCAGGGGTAACAGGATACGTGGCCACTAACCGGCGTCACGTGTAGACCCACTTTCATATCACTCTATTTAAGACTATAAGTTAACTTACAATCAATTGTATTTATAGTGCCAGCTCAAACCCCATGAATTCACAAGGTATCTTAAAAGTAGGCCCTTTTTGCTAGAGATATATAGTAATCTTAGAGGGACAAAAATGTTAATATATAAGATAGATAAGGCCCTAAAGCTACTACCATGCGAAATACTAGTAATCTTTAGGCGTGTTTAGTCTATTTAAGGGTCTATAACTCACGCCCTTTTAGAGGAGTTTTCTTAAGTTTATCTAGACTCTAGATTCCCTTAAAGCATCAACTATAATACTATATACTATAAGCTAGAATATAAAATTTCTTCCTAATATTTTCCCTTTACTAATCTAATTTTTTAGGCTAGCTATAATTAGCTACTAGGACATTATTAGTTAATAATTAGATAGGCCTATATTAACCCCTTATCTTTGTAGTAGTTGCCTTTAAGAAACTTAGGGTTTATTATAACCTAGTATTTAATCTTTTGCTAAGAGCTATCCTATCTTAAGTTTAATAAGAGGTGCTCCTAGGGATTAGCATATAATTAATCTTAAGTTTACTAATATATTATAAATCTTATAATAAAGAGCTTTATTTAAGTTTCTATAAGAACTAGACTTAATAATAGCACCTGCTCTAGCTCCTAATAATATAAACAGCACTAGGCTAAATATAGCTTAAAACCTAGAGTGTTTATGCATATTATTATACTAGTCTTCTTTATATAAATATCTAAGGAGTATATCTAGGTCTAATTTTATTACTAGATATTTTTTTTAGTGTTTAGTAGGAAGCCTATACTTAGAAGTAAGCATATTTCTAATATACTAATTAGTTAGTAAATAGTAAATTAGGATTTAAGGCTTAGCTATATATTATAAGCATCTTCCTTCTAGGAGGTGGGAACTTTTTTTAATATTATTCTTTTTAACTTACTTATAAAGCAAGAAAGGGTATATATAATAGTATTTTAGCTAGGTAGATTACCCTTATAAAGCATAATATAGCTCCTAGGAAAGAGTTTAAGAATCTATATAGGTAGGAAAGGGTTATTAGGCTTAAAATAATAGTCTTCTAGCAGGCCTTTAGATAGCATCTAACTAGTGGTTGTTAGTAATTACTTTCTTAGATTAAAAGGTACTAGGGGACATAGATAGTTTCTAGTAATTAATAGCATATGCATATCTATTATTAGTAGTAGGGGGCCCTCTTTTTGTGACTAATAATATTATCCTAGGTTATCTATTCTTATTAGTATAAGTCTATAAATTCTTAATATTCTGCAAGTTTTTAAAGCTAAGTAAGCTTTATGCATCTCTCTAATATGCTAGCTGTTAGACACTGTGTATAGACATTACCGCAGTTGCTATAGGTGTGCGACCTGAGGCAGCGCAGTTGGAGGCCCCAGGCCGCAACTGCGGGCCCAGCTCCGCACGTGACGCACCACGGCGACTTCAGGCATCGCTGGCCTTCCGCAGGAGGAACCAGCGATTAGTTCACGATTAATAAGGACACGACGTTTGGCCCTCTGACTCCGCTTCATATATATATATATCTGCAGCTACCTTGTAGTGCGGTTCACACTAGCCATGTTATGGTCACGTGGGCAGTATAGGTGGGGTGGTGTTAGATTTAGAAAGAATAGAGGATAGATAGGTACAAGATACAAGTAGGATTAAGATAGATTTAATTAACCAAGAAGTGGGACAACCCTTCTATATTTATACCTAAGCTATAGGAGCTAACTTTCCTACCCTCCTACCAGCATAAGTAACTCACCTACTTAGGGTAAGCAACTTACTATTAGGGGGTAAGTGGCTTACTGCACTTACCTACACCCACCTAAAATTTAAGCGTAAAGTAGCAAGGCATGGGAGGCTTATTGACTATCATCCGCGTTCACTATGTGGCTTAAGTATGGCTGAGCGGACGGGAAGCCCTGTTCTCCACACCCTGTGGTCGTATGTACCAGGTCCACAGTCAAAGCCGTAGATATACTGGGATGGAGACCTCGATGGGCACAGTCGAACACTGGGTGCAAGCGATCTAAGTCAATGGCAACTGCTAATTCTACCGCACAAAGACTATTCGCGCGCCCTCAAAGCCAAGCAGCTAGAAAGGAAGGGTTCGCTAGCTATAAGCTCATGAATGTCAGTACCTATGCGAATTCCCCACACAAGTCAACATCCTATAGCGTCGTAAAAGCAGGCTGTATATCTGGTGAAATTGATGGCGAACTAGTCGAGGGAATGACTTTGCCGCGATGGCGATATCAAGCAATGGCGACAGCAAAAGCCGAGACAATAGACACATCAGAGAATAGATCCTTCTTTCTGCACGTGAGATGATGCTCTTATTTCCCAAATCTAACTCGCCATCTATCTACCTTGCCTTGAAACCTCAGATCCGCAAATATAGCAAGACGACTATCGTCGCGAGATCGGGACACTTGAACGACGTCTAGGCTCATAGGTGAAAGTCGAGCAGGTGCCATTTTGGGAGGTCCGGCGTGTCGCTCTTTCCTCTTCCAGCAGAAGCAGAAGGCATCCATGCCATCCGGGAAGGGAAGGAACGATGCAGGGCCCGCCCGTGTTGAGAAGATACAGAAGGCACGACCGAGGTGAGGGGGATGTTGGTGTGGTTTTGTACTTGTTGGCGAATATATAAAGTGGGAAGGTCGTTAGTATCGGTGGAGAGTGTTCTCCGCTGCCACTGGTGGACTGCCGGATAGGAATAGATGTGAATCTGGCTTTGATTGTGTAAACCAAGCGAAGTTGGGGGATGGGGAGCACATCAACACGAATGGTAATGAGATGGGTTTTCATTAAGGTCTTCCGCTAATGCATATGTCGTTGTACTCATACAGTGTATCGTCTAGGGCAAATTATTGCACTACGCTGATTGATCCGATAGTTCCTCTGCCCAGAGATCGGGGTAGGCGATCCCAAGCCCGGTCGCGGTGAACGGACTGGAGTTTTGTACCTCCTGCCACAGTGCCTGGCCTTCGACATCACACGGACTATCAATCCAGACAATGGAGGTCATAGTTTCCTTCACTTGATCCCACGACGTAAGACCGAGTAGTGGAGCGAGCCACTGGATCTGGTCGACGTACCACGATCGGTGCTCCGTATCCGACGCGGAGATTCCGCCGAGCATCAACACCCAAAGCAGGAGCTCTACCATTGGCATCCAGATGTCCAGGCTCACGCCTGTCAACTCCAGCTCATATCGCAGTTGTTTTGCGATGCGTGGGTGCGGATCCGTTCCCAGCGGCGAGGGAAACAATACCAACATGCTGTACGCCATAAGAGCCAGGCGGAGGGCGCCGTATATGGCAGGGATATCTTGGTACGCATCCAAGGTCTCACCCACGGCAGGAAGACTCATGACGCGGTATTGAATCAGATTTCGCAGTTCAATTATGTATCCGCTTTCGAGGTGTGACATGAATCCCTGTGAATAGTTTTTCACCAAAGTGTTGTATCCTCGGACTGCGCTGAACTCCCATACCATCGCACTGGGTATTAGTGAGGTCAGGTATGGATGCAATGGGTCGTTCAAATGCGATTCCTGCTCGGTTTGCTCTAGAAATCCAGTCACTTCATCGAGTTGGAGACGTGTGTGAAGCGGCCAGAAAGGGCGAGCAAGGAACTTGCTGGCAACCACAAGATTGTATCTGAGAGACGGTTAGCTAGCTCATTGCTAAAGTCCATTACAGGAGGACACTCACGTTGAGAGCCCTTCTTTAAGCCCAGGCATCTCAATCTTGTCAAAGCCACCCCTCGCCTCGACGAGATTGCGGAGAGCAAGAACATGCGGTTCAGAGATGGGAATATTCGTAAACCGCAGTAATAGTTGCAGATCAGAGAGTGGCGGCAACCGCTTTTGCTTGGAGGTAGGTTCCTTTTCTCGCCCTGTGTGGAGGGCGAGAGAGAAAGTTGCCATAATGATCTCGTCCGATACTTTGTCTGCACCCGCACCATCCACAAACTGTTTCAAGCCAACTATCGCTTCACGTTCCATCAGTAGCATCTCGTACGAGTCTTGGTCAGAGACGCTAGAACTATCATCACCGGCCTGCTGCAGCCAGCGGATATGACCGGCGCCAGAGTGAAGCCACGCGTTGAACAGTGGAGGGCAGCTCATGGCGCATTTAATCCAGTGGTGAATAAAAGAGACCCCTTTGTAGGTGTAACCCGGAAACATTTTGGGCCAAACTTCCTTTATAGCTGAGGCTCACTGTCAGGATACCGAGGTGCCAATGTAAATAGCAAAGGACGGCTTACCGAACGAGAGGACGCGGTTTATACAT
Source organism: Aspergillus carlsbadensis (assembly GCA_025688815.1). Classification (NCBI taxonomy): domain Eukaryota; kingdom Fungi; phylum Ascomycota; class Eurotiomycetes; order Eurotiales; family Aspergillaceae; genus Aspergillus; species Aspergillus carlsbadensis. The sequence continues at coordinate 40,007 of MU628273.1, forward strand.
TCTGGGTCGAGTGAGGAGGGATAGGTATGGAAAGGGTCGATGTAAGTGCTGCCGCTCGACCCAGTGGATAAGGGACTTGGCCAGCATGTGGATGTGTCAGGGGAGAGCCTTCTGTTTGCGTCTTTGTGGGCTTTTGACAGGGTGTGAGACTTTGCCGGTATGGTTTGCGCTGGCGGTAACCCACGGTCGTATATACATTGAGCGCCCATGCTACAACTCGAGTGAGAAAATTGAAATTTGAGGACATATACGAGGATCACCTACAGTATGCACCGGGAACACTGCGGTAATGCTCTACTGCACTGCCGCTTTCCTTGTCGACACCGTTGACAAGCGGCCCTTGCCCTGGGGGGGTCGGGAGTCACAGAAACGGATCGAACATCCGAGTCAGGGCTGAAGGACAGTAGCGTTAGAGACTTGGAGCTTTGAATTTGAGATCGGGAAAAGGGCGATGTACTCACTTCAACCACCAAGTATCTTCCGACATTGACGAGGCATTGTGTCCACCGTCTTGGTCGGGATATACGCAAGGATGAGGGCGAGATGCTCTAAAGACTGAAATTAGCGACAGGCAGGGAAGGGGGTAAGGCCAGCCCACCTCTGACACCTCGAACACGTGGGGACTGTACGGTCACATTTCCTCTTCTTGGCCTTGCATGCCAGGCAGGCAGAAGGGGCGAGGGCGGCTGGTGATTGGGGATCTGTCATTCTGCACTAGAATCTATAAAACTGGAGACGCAGAGGATCAGGGAAGAAACAGAGTTCTTATAGTGTCGTCACAAACGGGTCCCTGGAGATTAAGCGGTTGCCTTCAGGAGTCTTCAGCCCTGTGGCCGCCACTTGGAGGCTTAGAAATACCCATATAGAGGCATGTCATTCGGCTAGTCGGCCCGTGGACCAATGATAGTCGCGAGCAGAAGTCACAAGCGAGGTTGGGCCGAGAACGGAAGCTAGATTGAGAGCTGGGAAATAATCCCGCGGAGGGTCCTGGCTAGAGCGCAAACTACTGCGCACGAGGAGGCTCGCTCTAGACCCAGCGACCAGTCCCAATTTGGGGATACATTGATGATGCATCAACGCCGCAGAGAAACCAAGCAACGGGCTGGTCGCGTTCTTCAGCCATCGGGCACGTTTAGATTAGGGGCCAAATCAACCGTGGCCAATCCCCTCCTCCTGAGGCTGTCGAAGCTCGGGGCTGTGCTGTGCCAGAGTCGCTTCGAGCAACGTTGTCCAGTCGTAATCGAATTCCGGTGCTCTGGATATAGTCAACTAGCCCAGGTTCAGCGAACGTTAGCGACGTCTGCCGATCGAAATGAGGAGAATCGGCGCGTTAGCGGCGGATTGTAAATGGCGCTACTCCGCAGGTTCCGCCCAGCTGAGGTGAGACCCCCCACTTTGCACGCCGCCATTACTCATCCTGCAGAGATCGACGCATACGTAGGTGCTTGGTATTCTTCAAGAACTCGATAGGGCTGGAAAGAGAAACTGCGAAGTGCGAACGGCGAATGGGGGCTAGAGAGCTCCAAAAAATTGGCAATGTGGAAGAGCAGAAAAGGGAAACAGCAGGCGAAGACGGGTCTCAAGTTGACAGGTGGAGACCCGATCCTGCGGCTCCGGATTAACCGTCATTCCGCTGTTATCGCCTGAGACTTCAGGCCGCCCGGTTTGTCCCTTGGTCTCGACTCTTCCTTGCCCCATCTTTCCCCCTCAACTCTCGAGTATGCATCGACGACGATTTTCACTTGTTGTGATATCCATTACTCCCTCTACGCACATTTCCAACAAATTATTTCTCACACATTACCCATCTCCAATCGTGCGTCATGCGCCATGTCACCTGCCACTTTCGACAAGGAGTGTTCGGGGAGACCCCGAAGCAACAGCCTATAAACACCACGACTCTTCTCCAACAGCGCGATCCGCGCCAGCGTTGAACAATAATCTCAGGAAATTTACCAGAACAAACAACGTGGCCTCTCTCCAAAATGACCGACGAAACACGATCTGCTGGATATGCCTTGACAGAAGAGCAAAAAGACCATTTCCTCCAACACGGCTATGTTCGTATTCCGGGCTGCTTCACTAGCGAAAAGGCCGATGAATGGACGCGCGACGTCTGGGTTCGCCTCGGCTACTCGCCCACCGACAAGTCAACCTGGACAAAAGAGAGAATCAATATGCCCCGGCACCGCGAAGAATCAGTCCGCACCTTCGCCCCAAAAGCGTGGGCTGCCATCTGCGAGTTGTGCGGCGGCGAGGACCGCGTCTCTGAGCAGTCCTCTGCCTGGGGCGACGGGCTGATCGTCAATCTGGGCACGCCGGAGTGGGAGGGTCGGTGGCCAGATCCGAAGGAACTCGATAATTGGCACGTTGACGGCGACTTCTTCGTCCATTTCCTGGACTCCCCGGAGCAGGCGCTCCTCGTTATTCCGCTGTTCTCTGATATCAAGCCACATGGCGGTGGAACAATGATTTGCCCCGAGGCGATACCGTTAATTGCGAAACATTTGGTGAGTGGTGCGCTCCCCGACACGCGTCTATGCCTCTGACACCCTTGATCAGTATGACCACCCCGAAGGCGTGTCCCCTCTAATGGCTCCGCGATCCCAAGGGCCCCAGATGCCAGACACCGGGCTCGCCTTCTACCTCTCGCTGATCCAGCAGTGCGCCGACTTTCGCGAAATGACCGGCGACGTCGGGGACGTGGTGCTCATGCACCCGTTGATGTGCCACTCCGCCTCGAGGAATAGCCTGCGGACACCGCGCATCATCACGAATCCGCCTGTCGGTCTAAATGAACCGTTCAACTTCGATCGTGAAGATCCGATGAAATATAGCCTTGTCGAGCGAAAGACACTACTAGCACTGGGAAAGGATCGGCTGTCGGGATGGAAAATCACTGCAGAGCGCGAGAGGATTGTCCCGGCGCGGTTGAAGGGGGCCCTGGAGATGAAGAGGCAGGAGGAGGAGCGCTTGCGACGGGCTCAAGGGGCGGAGGCACCTGGTTCATCCCAAGGGCCTGGTTCCTTTGTCTTTGTAGAAGGCTCTAGCACTTCAAGTCTGTCTTATTTAGTTTAGTTACATCTAGTAGATTACTACTGGATTAGCTTTCCCTTAATATATATTTTTACTAGGGTTAAATTCTTTCCTACAGCCTTAGTCCACATCTATAATACAGTTGCTATATATATAGTGCGTTGGGCATACTTGCTTCTAAAATTATGTAATACAGCTATATATGCTGGCCACGGGTCTTTCTAAAGTAAAGACTAGTCATTAGTCGTACTATGTTCGGATATGTACAATTAAAGCTTTTTGTTCTACTTGAATATATATCGTTATAGGAATTTTATAGCTCAAAGTGGAATTCTCCGGGCCTTGAACGAGCCATCTCTCTAGAAAGGACCAACAGACCCATACGCCGGCTTCCACAGGCCCCTAAAGCTACTTTCCGTCCACATGACCGGTTGCAACCCATTCGCATCTGGATGGCCGACACCGTTGTGGACCGGGAAGTTGAGCAAGGCGACATCGTACAGCCCACCAGTATTGAACTGGTTGGCGAAGGCCTGCGCCCCTGCGTGATGACTGAAATCCTTGAGGAAGGCTGCTTTGGCTTGCGTGTGCCAGACCTCCGCCTTGGCCTCCATAGACTCCAGGATAATGTCCATGAAGTAGCAATACAAGGCCCTCAGCCGCTGTTGCGGTTGGCCGTTCGCCGGGGCTGGGAAGGTTGGCTCATCGGGCGAAAGACTGCCCCAGGCATAGTCCGTGTCGAACTCGACAAGGGCGTCTTCGACTTTCTGCGAGGATGCGACGAATTTGTCCCAGATCTCGTTGATCTTCATGTAACTGAACAAGGCCGCACGCTATACGTCTGGGTTAGTGTGGGACACGAGAGGGGGAGTGGGAAGACAGAATCGATCGTACGTTTCGGTGCTTGTAGCGCGTGAAGTCCATCACACCCAGTGGACTCAGCCCGCTGGGTACATCTCCCGCTCGAGCATTCAGCTTATGGAGCTGGAAAACCGCCTCCTTTTCTCTATTCATGCCGCGGTCCGCGATGACCATGGCTCCAAGGTTGGTATTGGTCCCCAGGCCTTCGGCCATTGTCTCGATGAGCGACTTCCCATTCCGCATCGTATGGAAATCCTGTGCCGCCGAGTTGATGAGGACATCGGCCACCCACTGGCGCGAGGCAGGGCCGTAGCCATAGGGCAGCAAATCCAGATTCTCAGAGTTGGTGAGGAAATCGAAGAACATTTTGAGCGTGTTGACCTCGTAGATATGCTCCGTCACCCATTGGAGATTACCCCCAGGTTTCTGCGCGTGCCTTGTCACGACCGGACTGCAATTAGTCGGGTCTGCAGAGTACCATTTGGTAACGAGCGGCCGGGTATTTGCTTTCGCACAAGGGGGATATCGAAGAATCACCGTCTTCCCATTCGTCCCGCCGGCTTCGGGCCACTTGATGGACTTTTTCCCACCATCGCCACGTCTTTCGACGGCCGAGGCTGTACCGTCATCTAGAGGACACAGGTCCTCCTCTTCTGGGCCATTGGGCTCATACGGGCAGATATCGCCGGATTGGCGGACGGCGAGGCTCCGCCGGGAGGACTTGCTCTCCGCGCACCGCGGGCAAGGGGCCAGCTCGTCGTCCACTAGTGATTCTCCGGGGCAGCGAAGCCCGTCTTTCAGGCCGGTGACGAGGGGCCCGTAGACCTGATCTCGCTTGTCGAGGGCCCTGATGCTGCTGTCGAGGAAGGCCGGTGCCCCAAGGCGAGCATTCTTCTCTGTAGCATTCGTTTGATCGCGTGCAATAGCACCACGCCCGGTGCTCCTTTTGCGCCGGGTACTAGTGTCGGATCCCGGACTCCAGCACGCCGGTTTCCCGTCGGTAGGATAGATCTGGACATCGTCGATTGGCAGGATCGGGAATGGCGACTCGGGCAGCGCCCAGTCAAAGGCGCTTGGGGCGTCGATGGTGGCGTACAGATCCGCCCCAGCATCGACGCCGTAACAGAATTCCGTGCCGCTACTACCGGCCTTGCCCTCCGCATAGAAAGTGACATGGCCGTCCGCCACTACGTTGACAGGGCAGTCGTCCAACGGAAGAAAGTCCTGGTTCCACTCAATGCCGAAGGTGATGGTTGGCTTGATGTGCGCTGTGAGGTGGCCGCTGAGGGTAAGGCCGTACTCGAACTCCGGTGCGAAAAGGCTCTGCGTGTTGTCTTTGTCTGGATGCCGGCTTGCCTCCGGCTCCCAGTCCTCGTTTGGCACGGGGTACGTCTGTTGTATGTCCCACTCTGCCAGTTTGACCAGACTCTGGAACTTGACCCCGAGCAAGGCTGAACCTTCGAGCTGGCCTAGCAGTTTGAAGTTGGGTCCGATGGTCACAATCCCTGGAATAGAGAACGTTGCGCCAAATTTGTCGGCAGCGAATATTTCTCTATTGCCTGTGTTGAAGAAAGCGCGGACTGCTGCGTCTACCACGAAGCGAGCGGTAACCTCACCACGCGTTCGGAAGTATAGGTAGGAGTCACTTAGATCAATAGGCCATTCGAGCTTGGTTATGAGGGTAAGACCATAGTTGACCGAAGCCTCGACATGGGCCTGAGCATACACCTCCAAGACAGCATCAAAATTGGGGCATGTCAGACGCTCGTCGATAATGCTCAATGTAAAGTCCTCGTTATAGGTGTGGCTGTACTCAACTGTTGTATCGACGGTCCCGATGAGCTCGCGTAACCAGTCGATGACATCCCTGTTCCCCTCAAGTTAGTCTAGAGCCGGCATGTCCTTGCGGTGGGGGAGGGTTTAGAAACACTTACTCCCCAAACCACCGCTTATGCAGGTCCTCGTGTGAGAGTGCTCCAAAGTGGAGGTCATCGCGCCATTCTTCTTCAAGCCAGCGACGGTGATTGCCCCCCATTTCGTGCAGAGTCCGCTTGCGCTTTTTGCTCGCGGCTTTATCAACCACCCCGCCCCAGTAATTCTGATCGTTACTGTAGTCAATGCGAAGCTGTGTGTCTCCCAGGTCCCGGGGAACGCGGCGGAAATTGTAGTCGAATGTCAGATCGTACACTGTCTCGGTGATTCCTCGCCGTGCGAGATGGCCCGGCATCGATTGATTCCGGCTGGGCTGCAGTGAGTGGGCGACGGCGTATTTTCCAGGCCCGCAGCCCGATGGCATCTGCAATATCGTGCCCGGAACCCCATGCCCTAGATGGATCTTATGGCAATTAGAGCCATCGCCTGTCTCGGTACACACCATCTGCACGGTGTGCTGCTGTTCGGTTTGCTCGGTGTCCTCGCAGTTGAACACCTCCCAGTGAGAACCGTCGCGCTTGTCCAATGAGACTTGAATCGCCTCGGGACTAACCATGACGACAAATCCAAATGGAGCGTCGTCTGGGTCCGCGTCAAAGGGGTTGTTCCTCTGGCCACCCCAGGTGGGATCGACCTTGAGGTCAAAGTCGGCATTGGCCTCATCTTCCGGGGGTGGATTCTCAAACAGATACTCCAGCGGAACCGGCATAAAGGGCGTCTGCCCCTTTGGAGGGTCACAGCAGAAACTGCGCGATCGCTCGACGTGCCGTCCACAGTCCTCCCCTTCGCCCTCGTACAATGTAGCCAGCGACACTTGAAACCCGGTATGGCAATGATTGTCAAAGCAGCTACCTGGCTTCCCATGCCACGCGCAGTTGTCCCAGGCCTGCTCCTTGCTGCAACAGAAGCGCTTCCACTCGCCCGTGTTGCAGGTATTGTAGGCCCACGTTAGCTCGTCCTCGTCGGAAGAGCACACGTCGTCTGAGTTCTCGTCTCCGCACTCGGTCCAGCGGCAGCTGGGCTGGATGGTCTCCGACTCGCAGCAGTAGAATTTGCGCCCGTCGGTGCACCAGCCGCCGTCGCCCCATTTGGAAGACTGGATCGCGACGTGACGCCACACTCCGTAAAGTAGCATCAGCCCTCATCAATATCCTGCCAGTTAGCCGAGTCCTCTGCCACATCACCCAGGGAACCTAGTCTCCTCGGGTGCAAGTCTCCCGCCAGAGCGTCCAATTGAGAGTTATCAAGGTCAATGGCCTAGATAAGCAGACCTCCCAGGCCGAGCTCATTCGCGTACTTGATCTTTTGCTGTATCGTGCCCTGATCATCGTAGGATACCCATTGGTTGGTATTCCAGCTGATCCACTTCACGCCACTCTCCTTGTCGTAGGTTGGTTTGATGTTGTACTTGTTGATAATTTCCATGATTTCTCGATAGGAAAGGGTCCCTGAGTTTCTGGTGCATGGACCCTTTGCTGCGCCGCCCTTGAAGAGGCAGCCTGGCACGGCACACGCAGGATCCGCGAGCTCAAAGGCCCTACCGTAGAACCCTAGGCCGAGATTGACCTTGGAAGCGGGCACGTCGTTTCTCCACAGGAGGTCCATTGCGAGATCGATCTCTGTAAGGTTCGTGTGCGGTAGAACCTGACTTCCAATTGGGTTCTCACGATCCCAGATCCCGTGGAGGTCGTAGGCCATGACGTTCACGTAATCTACGTATTCGACCGTAGCGGCGAGATCGAAATGCCGCAAGAACTGATATAGGGGTGAAGCTGTTAGTCTCTCTGGAATGCGAACAGCCGCAAAAGGGAACGAAGATAGCAGTAGAGAGGAAACTCACCCAGTAGCTGGTCGGTGCTGTGAACGAGATTTCGTAGGCCGAAGTCGACCCCGTCACGACATTGATAATCGAGGCCAGACTGAAAGCCACACGCATCTCCCGGACAAGTTTGGTCAGGTTGACGCCGTCGTCAGAATGTCCCCCTCGGTCCTCCGCCCCTGGGTACTCCCAGTCGAGGTCGACCCGTCAAACCCATATCGCTGCATGAACCGGATCAGATTCTGAATGAAGGTATTACGCTTTGCCTCTGTGGAGACAAGATCGCTAAAGACCGGTTGCCAGATGGTGTGGTTATCGTTGAACGTCCACCCCCCCAATGCAACAACGGCTTCGACAGCAGGGTTCTTTTTCTTCAGCGCGGTGAATTTCCGGAAAGTGTCCGCTGTAAGAGTTCCGTCCTTCTCATCAGACATGGGAATAATCTCATAAGTCTCAGGGCGGACATAAGCAAAAGAATAGTAGATATGCGTCAGGCTGGTGACTGGGATATCATCCATGGGCATATCAATACACCGCTTCTCGTAGTTCCAAGCCTCGTAATATCCAATAATCCGCTTCTGAACGTTGCTATCCGACCCGCTGGAGCCTGGTTGTTTACAGTTGCTCTGACAGCTTGTTTCCTCATCATCCGTCCCACGGCAGTAGTCTGCGGTCATTCCGCAGAAGCCATACTGACTGCAGCACACGTTCAAGGGACAGGTCTTGTCCCCCGAACTCGAATGCCGGCGACACTCGGCGGTGGCGTCGCAGTTACTCCAGCACACACATTTGGCGATTCGTCCGTCTCGCCGCAATAGGTTTCTCCATAGCCACAAACCCCGGTACGGGAGCAGCATGCGCCGTTACTGCACGGCTTGTGCTCGTCGCAGGAGTAGGGATCATCGCTGACAGCTGCGGCTTGTCGTCGGGAAATCACATTCGTCTGCGGCGTGGGCGTTGCCGTTTGTACGGACAGGATTTCATTTGGCTCGCAGACGTTGGGATCAGGGCGGATCTTTGCTCGCATATCCTCGGCATCCTCCAGGAACGGGGAGATTGGCATGCAGACTGGTTGCCCTCCTGTATCGCGCGCCTGCAAGGCATGGTGATGACGGTGGAGAGCTTGGTGGCGATGATGAAGACTCGCACCATCGGTGGTCGCGAGCAGGAGCGCAATGGCAATGCACCACACCTGGGGGAGTTTTGCCCAGGCCATCCCGGATCCTCATGCAAGAATTAACTGGTATCCGGTCCAATGTGTGCAAGAGAGAAGAATAATATGGACAAGGAAGGGGGAGAATGTAGCAGTGATTTCCCAATCGGCGTGACTGTCGGCGGGAGGTCTTTCTCATTTCTGGGACGAGTCATGGCGGCAGGTACTCCGTGCTGCTGCAGTCCGGTGTGTCGCATACGAGAAGCGATGAGCTAATAAGCGGCCTATTTTCTAGCCTCGGCGGAGATAACCACAGGATCAATCCCCGTGAAGCATCTCGTTGGAGGAGATGCATGGGAGCAGCGAGATCGGATATTACACCAAGCCAGCTCGCCACTCACCACGCAGGGGAAGGCCGGCCAGGCCCCTTGGCAGGAGCTTGCGGCAGGTCCCTGAGGCCTCATCGATGCTAGTGCCTCCTATCTAGCGCCTTTTAGGGTTGCATTTCCTCATCCCCCGACTTCTTCCAGGGTTCGGTTCCGGCCTCAGCGGTGACTGGACGAAGTGAGATTGAGCGGGACGGCCCGGTTGATGGACCTGAGCCCGTTCCTGCAGTCGCCTGGATGCGCTGGTTGGACGGGGCCCTCGTTGCCAAGATCCAACGTGGGGGAAGCTGAATCAAGCCCAACCACCGTGCTCGGGCATGTTGGGAAAGCAGTGCGGCGCAGCGGTAGTGTGAATTGCCCATGGCTCCAGGGTCCAACCTGCGGGAGAAAGCTCTCACAAGCTCTGAGGATTTCCCCGATGCCGGCTGCGTGGCCACACTTGCTCAAACTGGGCATCCGGGTTCATGCCGATGACCGACCCTCTCACGAGTCGGGGTCCCTAGCTGCGACGGTCGCATTTCTGACCTTTCTTTCTTGATTAAATGCTCAAAAATCTCCTCTTTTTCTCGGGAGTAAAATCCCGCCTTCCACCAGCCAAGATGCCTCTGTGGTTTATCCCGGCGCTCATCCTCGCGGCATCCGGATGCCTTGCCACTCAGTTTGTCACGGAAGACTCTATTTCATCCTCCCTTTCAGACAGCTGTTTGATTGTCCTTGTAGCGGATGTCGCATGTCCTCGTCAGGTCAAGGGATTCGGGAGTGGTGTTTACTTCGAGACAGGGGTCCTTGAAGAATTTTGCACCACTCAATGTGTCGCTGCCCTGCAATCATGGCAGGACGATGCCCTGTCTGCATGTGACGAGGAATTGGACATTGTAGAGATGGACGACTCTAGTCAGGTGCCTGCCTCTTTTATTCCGATACTATTCGCGTACCACTTGAACAAAGGCTGCGTTCGCGACGGCGAGCAGTGGTGTCATCGGTTTTCCTATGAGATGTCGGAGGGGAATGTCATCAGTCAAGGTCAGTAATCCAGCAGGCCTAGAAAGCGAAGGCTCGCTAAAGCCCAGAGCAACTTTCCAGATCGTTGTCATGCCTGCGCTATTAAGCAGATGCAGTTTGCGGCTGAAGCGCCGCTGTACGGAGGACATGCCATGCAGCCAAGCTATACCTCTCTCACTTCTAGTTGCTCCGAGACCGAGTTTCCGCTCACCCCTTGGACACTCCCATATTCGAGGTAGGGGGGTTTTCCTCCCGGTTCTAGAAAAGCATCCTTTACTGACCTGTGGTCGTTTAGTCCCGGGGGCTCTACCACTCCCACCCCATCGAAAACCTCTACGCCTTTGAGAGCTATTGCGTGTCGCCCGTGGGAGCAATTGACGATTATCCAGGCCACTCTGGCTACATTCCTCCCTTCCCGACCACCTCAGGCTTGGCGTATACTGATCTGCCCAGGGCTACCTTTACAGTGCCGGCTAACATGAGTATTCCTACACTCTCGCCTATGGCCCCTGGAACTCGCAAGGACTGTTACCTCTACACAGAAGGCGCTGATATGCAGTACAATATTGCTGGTACCATGTATTCGTCAATATGTCAGCTGATGGCGGAGGGATGGGATATGAGTCTGACTGAACTGGAGACCCTGTATGTGGCGATGCCACTTGGCGCTTTGCTCCACATGTCAATGCGGATTTCACACTGACGTTAGAGCCTCTCGACCTGTCTAGTAATCCTTCCCTCAACACAAGTTCCAAGGCTTGTGCTCCGGACCCGCAGTATCAGTACTGCATGCAACTCCTGGAGGATAGTTTGACCACGCCCACCGCGAGTCCAACGCCGAGTTCTGAACCATTGCCCATCAGAGTGAGCTCCCGCTTCGCCTTTCTCGTCTTGCTTTTATCGGGTAAATCACTTATGCAAAGCAATAGGACGGGACCATTGCGGACTGCTACTCGCTCCAAGACGTTGTGTCGCCGATGACTTGTGCTTCAATCCTAACCGAGTACGACATAACCATGGCCGACTTCTACCACTGGAACCCTTCTGTGGGGCCTGAATGCGCAGGTTTATGGCTCGGTATGTGCCGCCTCACTCTCTGCTATGGCTACATCTCTGCAACAACACACTAAAGTTCTGATTCCCGCCGGCCCCAGACTACCAGTACTGCGTCAGCGGCCCTTCGAGCACATCCACGCCATCTCCAACCCCTACTGTTCTCCCCATTCGAGTAAGAAAACTGCACTAGATGACCAACAACTATTACCAGCGACTAATCTGCGAAAAGGATGGCGCTATCGCGAGCTGTCAACAATACGCACCTATTGTAGCTCCTACCACCTGCCAATCGTTCTTGGACGAATATGACATCTCCATGGACGAGTTCTATGCGTGGAATCCCGCCGTGGGTTCGCAATGCCAGGGGCTTTGGCATGGTAAGTTTTCCCTGTGGCCCGTATTCTCAATAATGCTCAGATGACGATACTCACGAACCAGACTATCGATACTGTATCCGGGGGCCGGCAACGACAACGTCTTCCACTACCGGCCCGACTCAAACACCCCTTCCAATCCGGGTGCGTCAAGGGACACCTGCATCTACTCACCCAGAAGAGCATTCGCTAACCGGTGTAATAGGATGGAACGATCGCTGGCTGTCAACAGTACGCGCCGGTTGTCTCGCCAATGACGTGCCAGTCGGTTCTGACGCAGAACGGCATTACGATGGCGGAGTTTTACAGCTGGAATCCTGCTGTTGGACCTGAGTGCACAGGGCTCTGGCATGGTAAGCCCCCCCCCCCCTGCAGATTGAGATTGCACATGCCCAACTGCCTTTTCGGATCGGAGCACGACTGACTGCGAACTCTTGGTTTTAGATTATCGCTACTGCGTCCGTGGCCCTTAGCTTGATGTGGCAATAGCTCAGATTTGTAGCACTTAGTGTAGAGTTCCGGATAACACTTGTTTATACCGGTCATTAGCAAGAGGAAGCTGAGTGTGAGGGCGAGTCGTGTCAGCCGGAACCTACATGCCATACCAATAGCTCACTGTCTGTGGGTCTAGATCCTTTTTAGTGCAGGTGGAAGTTGACAATTGGCCGGGCACAACCTTCATGGAAACGATCCTCTCTTCGCTGTTAGTATCATGTAAATCGCCACGGCACAGTCTACATACTGGACGGCAGGTCCGGAGTATCCCGGCCTCTTCGCGTGATCCTTCGGATTCCTTTTGGCAGTAAACACCTGACGGCTCAGGGTGCCAAGGAAGCACCAAGCCCTTGGCATCGTGGCAGGTCAAGTCAACCCCTCGCTCCTTTCGCATCTTTTCCTCTGTTCCGTTCCAGAACATCTTACCTCCCAGAATGCGCAGCCTCTCTGACCTTCCAGTCGAGATCTTTGACGAGGTGCTGTCACTGGCACTTGCCGAACCACATCCAGGCCAACTATGCGATTTCGCGCGCGTCAATCGAGCCTGGCATTCCAGAACAACGGCCCAGGCCTACAGCTCATGGGTTTACAACGGAACACGCCATTCGTTCAAACGGTTATGGCTTTTTGTTCGCTCTATGCTAGACAGTCAGCATCTCTCAGCTATAGTACGAAGAGTACATATCGGGAATTGGGGTGTTAATCCTTTTCTGCTTCTCGAGCAAGCGGCCGATTATTCGCTTAGTGAAGACGACATGCGCCTGCTGCGGCAGGCGATTGACCGAATAAATCTTCCCCATATCCAATCGGATACTATGATCTCGGAGATACGCCAGGGCGACCGCCGGCCACTCATGGCGCTTCTTCTTGCGTCGCTGCCAAATCTTATCGCCATTCATGCTCATGTACCGCTAAACGATCCCTACCTCGCGGCAGTTTTGCAGCAGGCACTTGATTGGCAGAGCCACAGACGAGATATCCCCGGCCCATTAGGCGAGCTTCGTGATATGTATGTCTTCGCCGAAGTTTCAGTCCCTGCTGAAGGGCTTGTGGAATATCTTGCAGACATTCCTGCGGCCCCTCTGCGACTCCATGGCATATGGCCGGTACTTTTCCTACAGTCCATGCGCAAGCTTCATTTATACGGTCTCGAGACGGACGGCATAGCCACATTAATTGACAAGCAGCAGACTCACCACACTTCCAACATCGATGACCTTTTGCTCCGGACTCTGGACGAGTCAAGCTGCCAACCCGCTGATATCAAGGCCCTGATTCGCCTGCCGCAGGCTCTGCGGAGTTTCTCGTTATTCGTCAATGACCAAAATCCGCACCTTCGGAGAGTCCCTTCCAAGATCTCCAATACCGATATCTGGGAGGCGCTTCACGAGCACCAGAGAGAAATCCGCTTTTTAGATATTTTCCGCGTTGGACACCAGGGACGCAGTAACGACCGCACCCTAGGACATCTCAATTCGCTGCATGACTTCACCCACCTGAGAGAAGTATGCTGTCAGCTCCTTCATCTCACAGGCGTCGGGACCCACGACGTCCCCGACGAGACGAACCAGCTCCTCAGGGACACTCTCCCAAGATCCCTAGAGGCCTTGCGGCTGTATTGGAACGGCCGCAGCATGCTTTCCCGCCCGGCGATTACGAAGCAAATACAGGAGCTCGCGACGGAGGGGTCTCACCCGCTGCTACACTCGATCACGCTGGAGGATGAGGGATTGGCCCAAGCTATTCTGGAATATGACGATCATAATGGGAGTACAGGGCTTGATCCTCACCTAGAGTCCAGGGTCAGATTCGAACCACGTGGTGCTTGTTTGGAACCGATGACTGCTCAATTAGACTACTGCTGTCCAGTACCCAGAGCGGGGCACTGTGTTAACTCCTGGGGTGATATGTATGAAGCGCGGGTTGATGGAAACCGGCGCTTCTACAATATCATGCAGAGGATATCCCCAAGCGACGACGACGAAGATGATATACCTCCTCTCCCATATGCGGTCAAAATCCATGTTCTACCATTTACAACCCACACCGGGGACACGACTCGGCCAGGATACATGGTGTTCGAAAACTACACACCCATCCCACTGCCTCCATTTCTGCTGTTCGTCATCTACTTCACACATCCTGACACGCTCCCGTCTACAGCCGATTTGCAGGGTCTGTACAAAGCGCTCACGGGGTATGAGGATGACGTCAAGCCTCGACTAGACATATACTTCCTTCCCGGGGCGACGGAGATGGACTGCCTAACCCATTACACCGATGAGCAGCGCGCGCGTGGTAGCTACAAGGCTCAAATCGCCCGCTTTCAGGATCTGAGCGCTCACTCGAGGCTCGGTCTGCCCGTTTCACCAACGCCGCCGGGTAGCTTACCTGGGATGATGCTTATCCATGAGGAGTATCCCATGACCAAGGAACGAGGTGTTCTCTTTATCTGCACCGAGCAGACCTGGCAAGCGGGGGATCAGACTCTGCACTACGTAAAATTCCACTCGCCGGAATTGTCACTGGGGAGCACATCCACAGAGGATGGTGGCAACGGCAGCAGTGGTGGAAGCCGCCATGGGACAGCGACGGGAGCCGCCGAGCAGAACCAGGGGGGCCACAGGCCGCCGCTCACGATCTCGGCCATCGAGCGGCAGGTTAAGTCCATCAATCGAGACAGCCCGGTCTATGACGAGGTCGAGGCGGTAGATCGATACATTGCCGATGCGAACTATGAAGCTGACGACTTGTTGGAGCGGGTCTGGAAGGAGGCGTCGTACTATGGCTGGACAAGCTGGGCTTGACCACTGTCACTGTTTCTCATGCCTGTTTGTTGCAAACTACATGTCTTTCTTTCTTTCTTTCTTTCTTTCTTTCTTTGTTCTTTTTTTTTTTTTCCTTCCTTCTTTCTTCAGCTACTTGTTGTTGAATCTTTGGAGCAGGCTATTCCGCCCCTGTCACTCGGGCGTAGAGGAAAGAAAGGATATCAAGATTCCAAACCGTGCCTCACAGCATGGAGAATAGCTGTATATAGTGTCCGCGAGCTGTACCAAACCCACCACAGCGATTGATTGCACCAGCCTCTTCAACAACCTCGCCGCATCAGGCACGTGTTATAAGGAGGTGGAGGTGACAGTCCACAGTCCGCAAAACGGGAGTATTAGGCAAAGCTACATACATACCAGGCGCCCTGGCCGCTGCATCCTGTCTTCCCTATCTACATCCATCCATCGCCCATCGACCCCCAAACAACTGCCGGAAGGTCTGCTACCACGAGGGGGCCCGGCCATGGCGAAGTGAATGTCTGTAGATGGATCAAGCTATCTAGGAGAGATCTAGCTAGATATAAGTTACAAGCTAGATACATGAAAGAAGTCATGTGTCCTACCAGGACCTTCCATGAAGGACAAAGGAACACTAAATAAGGCTTGCAACAACACTCACGCCAACCTCAACTACATACCATGGTCATTTTCGAAGCAAAGCATACCCCGGAAAAAGTCTCCGTCTCCGTCTCCGTCGTGGGATGGCGCTGTAGGCGCATCGTCATCGACAACGCCCCGGCTGGGGCTGCGAGCGCTCATACCGAGTATGGCTGCCCCTCCTCTCTGTTTTCTGTGCTAGTCGCGTTCTTTGCCATACGGCACGCTGTTAAGGGTTTGACGATGTCCCAGGTCCACGCTAGCAAAACACAGGTGATATTACACATTTTGTAATAGTATGTATCTGTTCTAAGCGTAGTTATAGGTATTAAATCCGTATTTATATACTATGTCCTTGGACTAATCT
This sequence comes from Aspergillus carlsbadensis, assembly GCA_025688815.1. Taxonomy (NCBI): domain Eukaryota; kingdom Fungi; phylum Ascomycota; class Eurotiomycetes; order Eurotiales; family Aspergillaceae; genus Aspergillus; species Aspergillus carlsbadensis. The sequence goes on from MU628273.1 coordinate 55,913, forward strand.
TAATATTCTGGTCTATCGAGGTTTTTTCTTAAATTTGAGTTTTATTAGGCCATGATGGTGACGCGTAGTTCCAACAAACCACCAACAAAACATATATTCAACATTTATATAAATGTACCTAATAATAATAGACATCTCTAGATATTTGAAATAGATTGCTATTAATAATTTATAACGCTATCTAAATATAGAACATTTAGATCGGGGCGTGGGTTCACCTTGATGGTTGCTGGCTGCCTGGATGGCGTCAATACCAGCGCTTAACAAAAGACCCGAGGAGATCGCTCTCCATAGCAAGGGCGTGATCTTCCCTGCTTAAGTATAAAAGCACCTCCCAGTCTGGATTCTCTGCACCTTCCTGAGATCGCTGCTTGGGAAGGATGACACACACTTTCGTCGGGTACAGCGCATGCGTGAGGAATTCTTCCGCCTTGTCAAGCACTGGTCCGAAGTACACGTCATGGTATTCCAACCCTCTCCAGCTGCTAATCGTTACAGGGGGTACAGGTCAATCGAGGCTGCGAAGGTCGGTATGCGATGCGAGCCACGAGATATACCGTCTGATATATCCATTGTTAACTGTTGAGATTCCTTGGCGTATAGAACAGGTGTTGTGGTATACTATAGCAAGATCTATAGCCAGGATATTTCGCCTATTAGTTTCTGTGATGAGGCGTTGTGCTGTCGCAACGTCTTTATCTGTGGGATTTGGGGACTGCGGAGCAGGGACAAGGGTGATGAAGTTTCCTATATAGCCACTGGCCCACCAGGGCGTTAGTTGATCACGAAGGTTCACCGCGACTCTAACATCGCTAGCCCCATCTAACACCTTAGGATTTGGGTGTATCACTCGTGTTATTAATCCAGCGAGGATGTCATGGCTAGACAGAAATTGGACTGGGGACGCACTATTAGGGCCAAGGCGAGCATTTAACAGGGCATTGCAAGCTCCCTTCAAGCCCGCTAACCTAGCACCCAAAATCGTCAAGCAACTGACCATGGTCTTCTGTGCCAATGCCTCTAAATCACCCTCGAATTTCTCCGCAGCCCGTGCAAAGACGGGTCGCGGATCGGTCACTCGCAACTGCTTGCTCGGATTACTAGCCGCAATAGCCCACACATCTTGTCGGAGGCCTTTATCATCGAGACATCCCTGTGGGTTGGCCCCATGGCAACACTCTGCGAGGTGGCGCATGAGGTGCCCTGCGCCAGCAGCGTCAAAGGCAGAATGGAAGGCGCTCATGGCAAGGACCACGCCATCCCTGAGCATGGTGGCTTTGAAGCGAACGACGTAGACTGGGACAGCGAAGCTTGGGAAGAGTGGCAACGGGGTCAGCTTTCGGAGCAGGCGCCGCTCCTCGACCCCCGTGCTCGTTCCGGCACGGGCCACCTGCTTGAGAGAGAGGCTGCCGTCCGTACTGAACGTGATCATGGGGATTTCTTCCACGCCCGTGGACGCTTGGATGGATAGGAGGCCATTGTTGGTGCAGCGTACTATTTCCCCGCTGATCCAGGGAATGAGGCTCACGAGCTTCTGGACCCCCTCTGTTAAGATGGACTGCGATTCGCGGAACCGAGTCGTCCGGAACGCAAGGCAGAAGCTGGTATAAACTGGCGGCAGGATGTGGTCCACCGGGGAGAGATAGTGTTGTTTCGACTGGAATGTATCAGGCATGCTTTCCAGTGCCTGGCGGCATGTCTGGCCCACCATCCTGCGATGCAAAGGGTGTTCAATGGCAGTGGCCAGGTACTACCTCGAGGGTCGGTGTGTGCTGCCCGCGGACGCCGTAAAAGGAGGGCATCCTTCCATCCACTCTTTTTACATAGACAACGTAGGGTCGTAGGCAGGGTGCATGACCTAGGAATGCGGAAATCCTGTTACGGTAAGAGAACAACGGCCAAAATGATTTTGTACGACCCTGTGGAGTATGTACATTGTATGGGAACAACAGCCCCGGGAGTATATTCCGAACGAACCAGGTGGCCGCAGCCTTCACCGATTTCGCTAGGATCATGGATGCGATGTTCGATGTAGGATAATGCTGCAATAAAGGGCCGTGATCGGCGAGTTTCCCTTTCTGCGGGTTGTCGTCGGCCGGTCTGGAATACCTCACAGCGCAGACAATGGCATGATCTGCAATCTGCAAAGCACGTTGATGAGCGAGGGGAGAACGAGGCCCTATCTCCTCTCTGTACCCTCAAACGACACCCCAGCTAGACCATAGTATTTCCGGAAATCCCGAGTTGCACTTAGCTCCCAAGCAAGAACACTCCGATGGCCTGCGGTATATCAAACCTCGAGTGCATAGTAGTGCTCCACGCAACGACCTGCTTTAGACTAGAGGTGGCTGGCAGAAGATGCAAGCCCCTTTAACGGCGTAGCAAGGGATCGACGCCGGCTTTGCCTTTGGATCTTGGGCGCGGACGGATGACGCCGCAACCTTTTCTTGCGCCATCTGCTCACGCAAGGGGCCGGTGATTGATCCCAAAATGCTGCCTGGAGATCGGCCTGACCCGCAAAGCTTTCGAAACCACCCAGGGGCAGGAGTGCGCTGGGGCTTCGGCAGTCAATAAGTACACGATAAGAACAGAAACATTGCTCCACCGTAGCAACGAACTTGCTGTACAACAGTAGTTCTTCGTGTATGGCTGCCCTTGCATCCGACTCCTAGGAACAAATTAACAATGTCACACAGCCCTGCATGGTATGTTAACCATGACGTATGCTCAGGGCTTATCCATGATATACATGACTAAACCTTAAATGGACTCTTTTTTCTTATCGCTATAAGATTCCTGGTAGTATTAATCCTTATTGAATATCCCTAAAACACCTATTTCTAAATAATTGTCAGAGAGCCGCGCTAGGACACGGGATGCTGTCAGCCAATAGATCTGCCTTGTAAGATTACAGCAATGACAGGATATCATGAGTTAACAAGATGTCATGTTAACACTAGAATCTATAGTTGTTCTAACTAAATAGACTAGAGGTCTAATGCTAGGCCTATTTAAGACTGTAATTAAATTAAGAGTCTAATACTAACCCTATAAGAATAATATTAGTAGATTAGTAATTTAATCCAAGTAGACTAAGGATTTAATAAAGCATAGTATTTAAGGATACTTATTATTATATATAATTAGTTTTAGTTACTATCTATTATTTTTAGAATCTAAGCTACTATACCTTTTAAATGCCTAGTTACCCTTCTTAGTTTATTAAAAAGTAGTCTTCTTTTTTAATATAAAAATACCTTAAGACTATTTAGACCTTAATCAGGATTAATAGGGCTTATTTAATAATAATAAACTCTTATTTTAAAAGAGAGAGCATATCTACTATTAATAATAGGTAATAATAAAGGAAAAACTATTTAGGTAGCCACTTTAGCCTCTAAGAAAAACTTTACACCACCTTAAATAACTAATACTTAGAAGATTATCTAGCTTAAAGCTATGGTTAATACTCTACTTACTAAGACCTATTAGTTAGAGATATTTAAGGGGATTAAGGTAAATAAAGCTAAATCTTTTAATAGTAAGCAATCTACTCTAAAATAATATCTAACTTCTATAGCTATGTATATCTAAATTAACAACTTATCTAATATAAATAAAAGTAATAAAGTACTATTTACTAGAATATTGTTACAGTTTCGCCAGTTGGAAGTCAAGGCGGGCCTCAGGCACTACACGCTAGGAGGACGTCACCCTTCCGCTTGCAGAATAGCAGAGTCATGACAAGGTTACATTTATAAAAGCACCCACCCTAACTACATGTACTTAGGAAGCTTGAGACTCCTAGCTAGGAGGATCAAGGTTTAGTCTTGAAACTAATTCTAACCCCTCCTATTCCTTACAGCATTGGGTATCCTTACCTAGTTAACAGGCTGATCTATCCTGACAAAGTAGATCCTTAACAAATATATCTTACTAGAGCCACCTTTAACTAGTTTAAGCCATTTATAGAAGTCTTTTAGGAAAACCTGAAACATGTAGATAAGAAAGATAGTACTAATTGTAAGCAGCGAGATCAGATCGAAGTTGGATATTAGTTGGTTGTCACTTAGAGCTGGGTCCTAGTAAGTAACAAGATGTTAGGATATAATAATTATATAAAATAGGAAAGAGAAGCTATATTTAATTAGATTTAAAAATGAATTATTAAGGATTAGGAAGCTTAGTAATTCCTTAAGTCCTTATTTTTATAATAATACTAAGGGGTTAGGTTATTAAGGTAAGAGGTTATTGGTTATTATATAACTAAGTAGGCCTAGCTTAGTTTCTATTTAAAGAAACTTAATACTACTTAGTGCCTAAGGCCATAACTAGGTTTAGGAACCAAGTGGTTCTACCTTGGTTCCCTTATAGAGATGCCTAAGGCTCCCACTATGACAATATAGTACTTAGGATAATAACTATTATTAATTATAAAGAACTAGTAAGACTAAGTATAGGTAGGTAATAAGTATTTTTATATATTTTTATTTCCTACTATTCTCCTACCATTCTAATAATATACTAAATAGTATATCTAATAGGTATTTATAGCCTTCCTTACTATCTCCCTACCTTTTAATAGTCCTCTAGATAGTATATACACGTGACTTGCTAGTTATAGGGCTATTTTTTGTTGTATAGGAATAAACTAAAGATTTACTAGATTAAAGTCCCCTTTTCCCTACAAGCTATAGTTTACTATTTTAATATGCCTATTATCTCTAGTCTCTAGTCTCCTTAGGCTTAGGGTTATAGGATTACAATCCTCCCTGGCTTATAGTGTCCTATAGATAGTAGCCTCTATTTATTAGTCCCTGGGCATTAGTCTGTTGTGGTTAGTGGTCCATTGTCCTTGTGCCTGATTCTGCCTTAAGGTGGCGCCTTGGTAGGTTCCTAACAGTAAGATCTAAAAGGGGGATAAAAAGGCCAATTATTATTAGGATGGGTTAAAAGACAAGAAAAGGAAGAAAAATCTAGATACTAATTTATTTAGAAACAAATTACTAAGGAATAGGAAGCTTAGTAATTCCTAGAGGCCTTATATCTAGGTAATGCCAAGAGGTTGGGATAAAGCTAATTAGTTATTTAGGGACCGCGCGGGTCTACTCTAGTCCCTGTATAGGTCTACTTGGGTCCCTATATGGTCTTGCTTTGGTTCCCGCGCGGGGTTGCCTGCGGCATCAGTTCAGAGGTGCCTGAGGTGGCCGCCGCGGCGCGACCTTGGTTTGAGGCACCTGCTGTGACACCTTTACTATATGTATTTAGGAAGCTTGAGACTCCTAGCTACGAGGATTAAGGTTTAGTCTTAAAAAATCCTAACCCCTCCTATCTCTTATGGTATTGCGTATCCTTACCTAGTTAAGAGGCTGATCTATCCTGACAAATTAGATCCTTAACAGGTTTTAAGTTAATCCAAGGGTCTAGTTATGCTAACTAGAAGTTAATATCTTATATAACTATCTACTAGTCCTGTAAGATAGTTACTAACCATAGGATCTTATACAAGCCCTAAGGCTAGCTTTATAATTGAAGGTATAGCCTCCAACTGTATATATATAGTAGTAGTAGAGTAGTTTAGATAAGTAGAGTCTAGTAAAGGTTTACTATATAACAATAAGTTTATAAATTATAGAGAACTAAAAGTAAACTAAGTATATATATACTCGAGTAAGTATTCTTATATGCTCCTAGTGGCTACTAGTAGCTACTATCACGTGCTCTAATAGGTAGTTAGTTTCTACTATAGCTTCTTATAGTATTATCTTATCCCACGCCTGATTGGTTTGTGAATAATTGGCTATGAGTGCTCCTTTCTAAACAGAGGCTGGCGTCGTAACATGGAATGAGAACATGCAAAATTGACATACAACATGCTCTTCGCACCAACCAGGTATCCTCGCGAGAAACCCGCGGTATTTCTCTTGCAATAACCACGCTCGCTGTGAGTTGACTTGGGTTAGTACCACCATCTAAGTCAGCCATTCCCCTGTTGTTGTTGTTGAACAGGGCGTCCACGGATACTATTAGGGATGTGATGTGATAGCTGCTGACAGGACATCCATCTCTTATATTGCCAATCAAGGGAACCAGCGAACCATCTTTGGTTTCTCCGCAGCTTACGTGTAGGGTCTTCTACTCATCTAACTTCATCCTTCAGAGGACTATCTGTTTCCGACCCAACGCGACGCGACTTGGGAACAATGTCTGGTCATTCTGTTGGGAATGCTTTGCGCTGTGTCAACAGGGCGGCGAGCGGTCTTAGGGTTCTAGCAGCTGATTTCATTTGTCGAAACACAGCAGTAATCTGCGCGGTTATCAATGGCAGATGTGGCACTCTTGAACTGTTCATCTTCTTGTATAGCATGTTAAGAATCAGGAAAAAAAAAAAAAAAAAAACACGTCTTGAAGGTGCCCGGGTCCGATCCGCATTCCTTAACATGATCTCAGCGCCCCGCAACCACCTGTCAGGCAATCAGCATTGAGTGTGCATCCTAATGAACTATCAATATGGTACTATGGCAATATATCCTTCAGCTGGCGCAGCGAAAGCGGCTTGACCAAATAGTCATCCATCCCAGCGGCAAAGGCCTGCGCCTGCATCTCACTGCAGGTTATACTAGTCACTGCGATGATAGTCGACCGCTGCAGCGTATTCTCTCTTTCAAACTCCCGGAGTCTTCTCGAGGCGGTGATCCCGTCCATGACTGGCATGGAGATATCTAGTATACATGTTAGATGAATTCGAAAATGAAAGCAGCTGTAATCGTGCGCACTGCATACCCATTAACACGTAGTCAAACCTCCGAGTAGCTGTACCCGTAGTAGCCTGCCTGTAGAGCTGCAACGTGGATAGGCCGTCGGATGCGGTTTCAAAGGTATACCCAGTCTTCTGCAGGAAGGTGGACAGGACCTAGGGGAGTCATTAATTTTCGGTATTATACTGGCTATCAATACGAGGTGTGTGCGTACCCTGAGATTGATATTATTGTCATCCACGATTAAAACATGGAGAGTTCGCTTTGATCGCTGCCCCTCGGGCGATGGAGAGCTATCCGCACCCACTGGATCCCTTAGCACCGGAGGCGAGACTACCCCATCGGCCCTGTCGAACACCTTGGAGGCTGGCTCGTTCTCCACTGATGATATGTCCGACGTACGGCGCACGGCCGGATCAGGGATTGTGACACGCTGCGACTGGGTAGGGCTCTCCGGGGCGTGTCTCAACTCACTTGGTCCAACTCTGAATATCGTTAGCAGGCTTCCTGCACGTGCAGACGAGACATTACGAGATGACACTCACAGACAGTTCAATGAATCCAGTATCATCTCCCCACAGGCCTCAACAGTCCTTACCATGTCTCTCTGAGTAGAGTCGAGAGGAGTCGCCTGAAGCAGCTCAGCGTTCCCAAGTACTCCATGGAGCGGCGAGCGCAACTCATGGCTCAGAGACGAGAGTGGATCGAAATTGCATTTCTCGGGCGCACTGCTGCTTACCTGGGTGATTTCCAGTACCACCATATTCCCAGCTGCTTTCAGAAAGCACAGGTCGTCATCCTTAAACGTGCGGCGGGGATCACAAGTCCAGACAATCATTGCAGCCAGCCAGTCCGCCTTGTCGCATTTCCAGATTGGTAGGAATATGAGTGATGATGCGTCGGGAATTGCGTCCAGGAGCCCCTTTCTCAGCGCGTCTGCGCCCGGGGTGGTAGCTTCGGCTGCCTTGGCGCCCTGGGTCAAACCCATTATCTTTACGTCCGAAAACTCCAGAAGCAGTCTGTGGAGCAGCTCCTCGTCCATTGTCCCCGGTGGCTTTGCATGGCCGCTCGTGGTGTACCACTTGGAGAATGCAGAGCCCATTGCATAGCAGACGCCCAAGGAAGTGTGGCGGATTATCACGTCTGGTGGTCCGACGCTCACTCCGCTATCACTGGAACCTGTGCGGGATGATCTAGATCGATATTAGTTACGGGCCCCGCCAGTACACGCAATGAGTTATGCACCTTCCGGAGGAGGCCCAGTTCCTGCGAGGAGGATCCATGAACATGACGCCGTCAGCTTGCATTGCGGCTTGGAGGACTGAGCTTGCCCTCGCGTAAACTGATGCAGTATGTGGGTGGATGGGGCGTGCTCCGGGAATTGGAGAGGAGGATGATGCTGATCCTGCTGCGAAGATGTTAGCCGGGGCTTGGATTTGACGAATAGAAAAGGGGAGACCGAACTCGATGTCCTGGAGCCTTTCCTGCTAGATTCGGTCTCCTTTGTTCCCTCCGCTAGCTCTAGGAGCGCGTTGAGTTGCTGCCTGGAGTGCGCACCTCTGTCTCTCTCCGAGGCATTGTGCAGGTGTGTTGCGATCGACTCGGCAATGGTATATAGAAGTCCAAGATCATGCTTCGCGAAAAAAGCGCGGGGGTTGAGGTCAAGCACTCCGTATGTACCGATGAGGTTCCCGGCGCAGTCACGCAGTGGAATCTCCACATAGAACCGAGCCCGCGACTGCTGCAAGAGGGGATGTTCTCGGATGCCGCTGGGCTCCCGCCTGGTGTCTCGAATCACGCGATGGCCATCAAAGACGGAGGGCCCCCCCGCATCATTGCCGCGGTGACATCTAAGGCCTAAGGAGGGTAAGCACAAGAAGCTAGAGCTCTCAGTCTTCTCCTCCTGGAATCCACTACCCACTATGGGCGCCTGCGCGGTTGCCTGCGCAATGATAACTGGTACGTCGCCTTGGAAAATGGCTGTGAAGGCTCGGTAGCAGCCAACCTTGTAAGCCCCCAGCTGAGTGAGGGCCGATATGATGGCATCGGTGCCACCACCCGAATCTCTCCGCCATTTGGTGAAATCGTGGGTCTTCTCGGGAGGATGCGGATCCGTGAGGTGGTCGTGTTTCTCATTCTCCATGTCCCGGTGGCTATGGAGTCCGCTGGGGTGGAGAATGGTGTTAGAACATGCTCTTACTGCCAAAATATGTGGTTAGAAAAGGGTTCATGCACCTTGTAAAATCTGCCGCCATCTGTATGAATCAGCTATGCACGAAGGAATAAGTATTCGTCTTGAAAAAGAAACCCTCTCAGTTATCAATGCACCTCAACAACGAATACCCCTCGGGGCTCTTTTAAACTCGTGCCATGCGCTGTGGATCCAGAGGACACAACCTTCGAGATTGACGATCGCGCCGCAGTCCAATGAAGATGCGTGGAAATTTGTTTCACAGCCGAGCTGTGGGTATCGCCGTGATGTGTTTGATCGTCTGTGACAGTCTCAGCTGCACCCTCGAGCGCCACGGTCCAGACCGTATACTACGGGGTATCATAGGGCAACAGATCAAGCTCTGAATGAACAGGGTGGGAGTAGCAATCCAATTTACCCGAGGAAACGGCGATGATCTACATACTGAGTGGTATGTCAGATCTACTCTGCAGACCTTGGAAATCATGCCGGGTTCTTGGCGTTCCCTATATTGAATGTAGATGTCTCGGCCAGGTCGGAACATCCCGGCCGAAGCCTTTTCCGAGGAATCTCCACAGTAGCTGTTGAATCACACCGAAAAGGCTATCAATGCCGCCGAGTTGGACTTCTCGCTAAAGTTTCCCGCACAAGGCGAACGACAGGCCTTGGGATAAGAGAGATCTCATCGCACAAGGGTGGATCAAGACACAAGCCAGACTCCAACATCTCAAACGGACCTAGTGTCCTCGGGTGAGGTCCCACACATTATCCAGCGTCCATGAACTGGGCATTTGCAATGGTGGCAGGGTCGCTATGGGATGTAAACCTCAATAACCAACATTAGTTCGTTGCTTTAACGTCAGAAACCTGCAACCTGTCTGTCAGGAGTTCGAGAAGACGCTCAATACTAAGGTCCGTCTCTGTTCCGTACGAGACAGGAGGCACCGCCAGCCGCCGCTAAACCTACAGTTTCCTGGGCCCTACGACTTTTGGCGATTCCGACCAGCATCTACAGCCGATAACGGAGGCGGCTAGAGGATTTAGATCCACTCGTATCGTATGGACGGACATGGTCGCGGAAACAGCTGCAAGCAGACGTCAGCTGCATTTACTGGAGCGGGTGAATCGCAAAGGGGATGGAGTATAAAAATCCTTGCAAGGAAAGAATCCCGAGCGTTAAGGCCGAGGCATTGTCAACGGCGTGGAATATGTGGGTACCTCTAGTCAACGGGGCCCTGTCAATGGGTTTGAATTCGGAGATTCGAGATGAGTACGTCAATATGGGACCCTTGATTCGTTGGTTGATTTCTGAAAGATCAGTCTGGACTCAGACTCGAGGTCAACTGCGTAATAGCCTCATGAGGAGAAGCAACCTTGAACCGGAGTTTGCTACCCCAAACGTTGTCAAGGTGTCGTCAGGTCGGCTATGTCGTATGCGAATGGGCTGGATTATGGCACTGTATTGCGATCCCTTTCCCCTTCGCACTTGCGGGGCAGAGCTATAAGCTATATTTACCCTTGCCCGCGGACGGTTTCCCATGTCTTTATACACGCACCCTCGATTTGACATTGACCTCAGAAGTCCATACACTAGACTCGAGGATGAACAAGCAACTACCCCTAGCACCGAGGGGAACCCCAATCCAGCCGCGGTTCCTGGCGCGGAAGAAAAAGTCCAGTCAGGCGTGCGATAGCTGTCGGATTCAACGCAGGAGGGTAGGTCATACCATACCAGAGATTGGTTGCTGCATGTGTGCTAACACATCCACTCAGTGCGGTGGCGCAAGGCCCTGCACGGGCTGCCGCATTCTCGGAGAGCAGTGCACGTACTCTGGCGCCGACGGCCGAAAGCGGGAATGCTGGAAGGCGCAGATCGCGGCGCTGGAACTGCGCAATTCATACCTGGAGCAGATCATCCAGCAGGTAAGTCGCACTTGGGCTGATGGCACCGCCATGCAGACCAAGCTATTCATTGGCCAGGCTCCATTACCACCGGTCACACAATCAGATCTTACGCAGAGCAGTACCTCGCTGGGTCCGCTGGGTGGCAGCAATGTTTCAGGTGGCAGATTGGATGCCTCAAATAGTGTCTGTCGAGTCTTCCCAACGTTCCCGTGCACGAAGGATGTCGAGCATTTGTTTTGCGTTGCGACATCGACAAATCTTAATCTTCCCTCACTCGACACCAAAGACATGTATGGCCGGAGCGACTATATGAGCAGTCTCCCTCCAGAGCGATTCACGCGGCTCGCAGTGGATGCGTTCTTCAGACATGCCTCAACTCTTTTTTACGTGAGTACAGCGGAGAACTCAACGCGGCTACTGGAGAAGGTGTACCACACGGATAACGCAACTCTGCAGGATGTCTATGAGCTCTGCGCCCTGGCAGCGATCGGAAGCCAATACAACACGGCTGAGATTCCCGACAGAGTACGAGCCGCCTACTTTTATATAGCGTCTATGTGGTTGAAGGCAGCAATCGTGCCTGTTTCAATCCAGGGGTTGAGGATATACATCTGGCTTTGTATGACCCTGATCATGGAGAAGAGTCTCAGCGCCAGACACCTGATTGGTGGGTGGTTTTCTTCTTCTTTTTTCTTTGTTGTTTCCTTCTTGTCGTCGGACGTTCTAATGCTGGCCAGTATCTGCGATGAACTTTGCGAGAGAGAGGATGCTGCCAGATCTTTATAAAGGACAATTAACTTGGGGTCAGGACGACGAGTATCGACGGACGCTGCAGACACTGATCTTTCTTGAAGGGTACTGCGCACATGGATAATATCGAGAAATACAGGATACTAACCCTCTAGGTGGCTCTCCTACTCTCTCGGATACCAAAGCTGTCGGAACCAGGCTGAGATCTCCCTTGTTAGTCCCTCCAGGGCGCATTTAATAGCTGTCAGTTGCAGGCCGTATTAACGAGTTGGCCTCCAGATCCTCAACACATCGGCCTTCCCACACCACGACACAGAGGACACCTCTGCGCTAAGAGCACGCTTAATCCAGTACCATATGATGGAACTCATCCTCCTCGCCTGGGATCTCCAGCAGGAAATCAACTACTCCCGGCCCGCCGACCTGCTCTTCGCGCGCCTTGACACCTGGCACATGTCCCTCCCATCGGACCTTAACCTTACAGCCCTCCTAACCGCAACTCACACCCGCAGCGCCGAGCCCGTGATCGAGCCCCAGAGACACGCGCTATATCTCATGCACTTGCTTTACATGGACGTGCGGTTGCAGCTGTATCGCCGGCTGCTCAAGGCGAGCTATAACTATACTCCCTCTGCGGGGCCCCGGAACAAGGCGTGCGAGAATTCGTACTGTAGCGACATGTTCAAACAGCTGCCCAGCCACGTTGTAGAGACCACTGTGGGCTTTGCTGTCCAGGTGGCGCGGATCGCTGCATTGATGTATACGGACTCGGGGATCTTCGCACGGTGCTGGCTTGTTATGTATGTACGCAGGCTACCTCCCACCCATCGTCCCACTTTCCTTTCACTTTTGCTGTTGCCCAGATGGCTTATCGATAGCTAGACGCTCAGTCTTTGACGCCGGCGTCGTCCTCCTCATAACAGCCTGCCAGCGCTGCAACCACTCTTCCCCAGTTGACATCAACGACATGCACATGGACGAGCTGTTCCGCCACGTGGAAGCGTGTCTGGCGGTGCTCGCGTTCTGCAGCCGACGTGATATCGCGGCGGATCGGCTCCGCAGTATGCTTGAACCCGCTTTGTGCCAGGTAAAGCAGGTGACCAAAGGTTCAACTGGCTCTAGCTCGAGACCAGACACAGAAGCGCAGGCCAACGGGAGAATGCCGCCCAATGAGGATACCCTTATTACAATCATCCCGTCCCCCATGATTATGATAAATCATCTCTTTGAGATGATGTCTCCTGCGACCAAAGTGTGGGTTTAGTGAGCGTCGCTGTTAGGTACTGCTTGGAGATTGCTACACACATCGTTTTCACAGCGGTATGTGTTGATAGCACCCGCATGTAGACTTTATACGTATTTTGAGCTCTCTTGCTTCTCCTCGACAGATTGGCTTGTTCCTCTGTGTCTGACTAGCCACGAACCGGTTGGTCCCGTCGACACGGTGTAGAGGTTTCAATTAGCTAGGGTACAGTTTGCGTACATATTACCGTAGGCGGTGGTGTCCAGCAGTCGCTTGGGGTTACTTACTAGTAAATAGTGGCGCATACCCGTGGTATACGGGTGTTGGAGGTAACATGTAGTGAAGAATCCGTCTATAGTGCCGCGTCAGGCAGCAGAGAATGCAGCGTATATGATTAGAAGGCGGAGAGGCGGGTTCCAATGTCCTCTCTGGATACTCAACATCTCAGTTTGCCCTAGGCAAATAGACACCACTGCACTGTCTTCGCACACTCGCATAGATACAAACGCGGGTGCGTTTACATCGACAAGCAGCACCACGAAGCCACACGTGCAAATCCCATATTCTGTAATGAACTAAGCATGTCATCAAAACCCACTAGCCTCAAAACTCGCCGAAATACCACCTTCCCAATAAAACCGCGGGGAAGGCCGATCGACCCCAGCGATCGACGGATGACTCCCACAGCCTGGCGCCGATCACCAATGATGAGTCGAGCGGCGCGTCGAATTCGCTGCTTGGGCAGGAAAAACGCCAGGTAAGCACTACCCGCTATCCATATATAGTACTCACTCCGATTCAGGTAGTATCATGCGCTGTCATTGTGAAGGGTGACGACAATGACGAACAAGAAGGGTGAGACAGGGTATGACTCTCATATAACCTTCCCTACTCCCAGCTAGTCGCTCTGGGCGAAGAGAACGACCGCTACACATACATTTTTACGACACTGCCTAGTCACAAATATTGAAAATGCTGTCCAAAGCATCCCTCTTACACTTCCTATCTCTATTCCTCCCCTTCTTCGCCTCCTCCACTCTCGCCCAACCAACCCAGGTCCTCGACCTCAACTTCCCCGACCCCGCCGTAATCAGCACAGAACAGGGGTACTACGCTTTTGGCACGCAAGGCAATGGCCTGCGCGTCCCCGTCGCACGGTCGGACGATTTCGATTCCTAGACGCTCCTCGAGGGGACGGATGCCCAACCCGAGCTGCCGGGGTGGCCTGCCACACCGATAAATGATGACACTGAAACTCTGTTAACATTCCTAACTACGGGAAGGTCGCAGAGATAAAAACTCTGGTGGTGAACCATGTGACTACTAAAGGCTAGCTACATGCTAACACACCCCCCTTGGTAGGAATAATGTAAAGTTAGTGACTCTACCTAATTAGGAAGGAGATAGTTATATAGTAATATTATAAATATAATATATTTAACCCTAGCTCCTTTATTTAGTCTGCTTAGTTCCTTACTATATTTAGCTTTGCTATATAGTTATTATACTTAGCTTTATTAAAGGGCTTAGTAAAGCTATTTATAGGATTCTTAGAACTATTAATATAGTAAATTTTAATTTACTTCTTTTATAAAAAATCCTTTATAAAGAAATAATAACTTTTAATCTATCTAACACTACTAGGTAAGGTGTAATTAGGTTAATATAGGAGGTTAATAGCATTATTACTATTAGTATATATAGGAATAGCTTTATTAATCTATAAGCCTATTAATACTATAAGTTTCTTAACATATAAAGCTTCCTTTATGGCCTTGTTAAAGGCAATAAATTTTATAGTTAATATAAAGTTTATAATAAAGGTCTATTTCTTAGAAGACTAAGCTAATAGTAATCTAGTATAATAAATAATAAAGCCTTTAGTACTCTTACTATTTATATAATCTTAGTAGGCTATATTAGTATATATATAAAGCTTTTAGCTTGGATCCTAGCCTAGTACTAGGTTAAGATAGTAATATTAAAAATATTATAGTATCCTCTTTACTACTTTAAGGTTATATTTAACCAGCTTCTATATATATCTTTTTAGATAGAATATAGAGTAAGTAAGATCTAGCTAGGTTTTAATAACTAACTATCCTAGCAAGCTAACTAGGGTTATATAGCTTAAATTTAGAGTCTCCTAGGAGTTAGGGTCTCCTTCCTTTTTAGGATTAGCTTAGAAATGTCCTTTTTTCTTCTTTAGGTTATTATAATAGGTTTAATATCCTAAATTTATTAGGGAATTAATACTAGCATAGTTTTATATATTAAAGCTTTTAAGGATATCCTTTATATATATAGGCTTATTAACTAATTATTATAGTATTCTTATTAAGATCCTGGGATATAGTGCATCCTAGGAAGTATAAAGGTTATCTAATCTTTATAATAATATGGTTAATGCCTGCATTAATATTATTCCCGACTTCCAGGATGCATCTGCGCAAACATCGTCGTCGCCCAGGCTGTGCCACCAATCTTCCGTTTCGCAACCTCATCAGTTGCGTCCTGGATTACTGTCACGGCGTAGCAATTCGTGCTCCACGGAACCTGGTAATAGTTCCGGCGGGTTAGGCGCGCGATTATGGGTCGGGTTGGTGGGGATTTTTCGAGGGTGCGTGCGGCGTTGTGCAGAGCGTGCGTTGCGACGTCTAGATCCTGATTGGTAAGACGAATGATTTGGTCGGCGGGTGCGCGGGTTCGATGGCCCGGAAAGCTCTAGTGGATTACGTCGTGGCCTGCGGCGGTTGCGCAGCGGCCCCATTCGAGGTCTGCGCCGTCAGCGCCGCCGGAGAGGCAGATGCTGGGGTTTTGCTTGTTTTGGATATGTTCCATTTTCGTGGTGGAGAGGGGAGGGTGAGGTGAGACGTTGTTGGAATGTAGTTGTAGTAAGGAATGATATCTCGTTGAAGAGGCGGGCGGTTGATGGGTTGTATACATGACTACGGTTATAGATCTGGATCTAGTGACTCACATACATTGGCTTCAGCCCAGCGGTCTATCTCCGGCTCGTGACCCACCAGTGAGGCTGAGCTGGAGCCTGGCCAATACTGAGGTCATACAGGTACTTAGACAGTCAGCCCTGGCCAAGTATCCACGGCTCTGGATCCGCTTTCTAAGGCGCAGGTATGCACTAGCGGACATACAGCGATCTGACTATTCTGACTCAAGGTGTTTCCATCCTTGATCCCCAAGCAGATGGATGGACGGAAGATATGCTTGCGGGTACCTATTATCTGGCGCAAAGCACCATGCCTGCGTATATTTAGTCAAATGTGCTAAGTCGCCGGCGCTATTCTTGGATGGTAAATATAGAGATTCAGATGTATTTAATTCCTGTGTTGGGAAAGCTTGCCTGGGGATCGAATGAAACCTCGCGGTTTCGGTACAGCCATTCTTCGTATCCACAGACGTCAGCGGCCCCATCGACAGTATACTCGACTCGCTATGAACAGCCCATCGCCATCATAAAGCTGTTTAACGCGAAATGAAACCCTTGTTCTGAAGCATCCAGCAGTCGGCAGGATCGGAACCGGCGGCCCTCCAACCTCCAGCTCCAAGCTCCAAGCTCCAACTGCCTCCACAGTCTCTCCACAAAATTGCACCGCCACCTCCACGATGGAGGTGGCTCCTGCGCCCGCAGACAGGACAAGCGAAGCGAGAGAACAATGGACTACGGGCTGGGTAGTTGCGTAGTAAGTCTTTGGGGTCCTCGATGCACGCGAACGAGCTGTTTCCCCGGATTTCTCCACAATTGCGGGGGTCAATATCAATACCAATCCATATCCATACAGCGTAGGAGGACCCTGTGCACTTTTTATCAAGACCAGAGAGTTGATATTTAAGACACACTCTATCCTACTTCTAGTTTTCAAAGCATTGTCTTCGGCATGGCGTCCACAATCGATATGACCGAGAAACCACCTGCCGCCCCAGAATCGCAACACGTCGACGACATAGTCGCCGAAAAGGACCAGGGTACTATTCCCTGGGATTACGAGACTCTCTGGCAGGAGAAGCGCCTTGTGCGGAAGCTAGACATGACTCTGATGCCGATGGTCTGGGTCTTGTACTTGTTCAACTATCTCGACCGCAACAATATCGCGTGGGTACTGCCGCATTTGCACAGCATCTTGTCTAATGGAAAGCAGACAGGCGAAGCTCAACTCCTTTGAGGAGGATTTGAATCTTCACGGGAGCCAGTATAACACTGCTATCTCCATCTTGAATGTTGGGTGAGTTGGCTTTTTTCTCTTTCTCTTGAGCTTTGTGGTAGGTAGGCGACCCCGCTGACAGAACCACTTAGTTACATGCTCATGCAGCTCCCGAGCAACATGATAATCACGCGCGTCCGGCAGTCAATTTATATCGCAATCTGGGTCTGCGTCTGGTCTTGCATTTCCGCAGCCACGGGTGCAGTGCACACATACGGCCAGCTCATTGCTGTCCGCCTGCTACTCGGAATCGCAGAAGCCCCCTTCTTCCCAGGCGTCTTCTACCTGCTTTCCTGCTGGTACACGAAAAGGAACTGGCATTGCGAACTGCGGTTCTATACTCTGGACTCGTCCTCGCGACTGCCTTCTCAGGCCTGCTGGCCGCGGGGATCTTCTCCGGGCTAGACGGATCCCGGGGTTTAGCGGGCTGGCAGTGGCTGTTCATTATTGAAGGTGCAGGAAGCTTCGTCGCGGGGATAGCGGCGCTTTTCGTCCTTCCGGACTTCCCGGGGACGGCGACGGGGTCGACAAAGTGGCTGTTTAGCGATGCGGAGCGCGCGCTGGCGATTGAGCGGGTACGGAGGGATCAGGTGTCGAACCAGGAGTCTGACCGGTCGGTTTGGTTTGGGCTCAAATCGGCTGTCAAGGATCCGAGGGTTGCTGTTTTTGTGAGACAAGCTCTTCATCCAGTTTATTATACAGTGCCTTCGTCGTCCGAGAACTTTGCTAACGGAGTCTTTTTAATTCAAATGATAGGCCCTCATGCTCTGCGCAAACCACACCGCGTACGGCTTCAATAACTTCTACCCCTCGATTGTGCGAGGCTTCAACCTCGGAAGCACAGTCGTGACCCTCCTCTGCACCGCACCCCCCTACATAATCGGCGCCCTAATCGCATTCGCCGTCGCCTGGTCCAGCGACCGCATGGGCGAGCGAGGCTACCACATCGGCGGCTCAATGGCCGTAGCCGTGCTCGGATTCGTAATCAGCGTGTCAACACTAAACACACCAGCGCGGTACTTCTCTTCGTTCTTGTACATCTGCGGCTGCTTCGCGGCGAATTCGCTCGTGTATACGTGGGCGGCGTCGGCTGTTAGCCAGACTCCTGAGAAGCGCGCGTGCGCGACGGCGATTATTAATCTGACGAGTCAGTTTGGGAATATTTGGAGTCCGTATTTCTTTCGGGATGGGGATGAGCCTAGATATTTGCTTGCGATGATTCTCATGATGGCGTTTGCGGGGTTGAGTATTGTTTGTTGTGGGATTATGAAGTGGACGTTGAAGAGGGATAATCGGAAGTTGCTTGCGAGGTATGAGCGGGCTGGGGAGCAGCCGAATTTGCATGTTCTGTAGATAATCCAAGGTGCTGGGCGAGACGGAGACAGCTGAGACAGTTGTCGGGGGAGGTTGGGGACGTGTCGGCAATTGTGGAAGTTAATGAGACATGGAGGACATAATGAAAAAGTGGTCTGACATTCTGTATCAAGGGCGATAGTAAAGGACTTTTATGTACACGCTTTAGGAGCGAACTAAACCAATATAGGAAGGAGATGTCGTCGTAATCTCTCTGTGGAATCTGTGGGATCTGTACCAATCGCTGGATATATCAATTGTTGATCGGAAGATCATGATATCGCGGGTGACTTCCGGTGGCGAAGGTTGACGATCAATAATAGGACCCACATTTCCTGACACACCCCCTCAGCGGTTGGGGCACGATTCTTGCCAGTTTAGTCGGATATGAAGCTAGAGATGTCGCGCATGTTTAACATCTCTATGAATTCTTGGTGTTTTGGTCCCGGGAGAGACTTGGTAAGTCCATCTGCCGGCATTTCTGCTGTAGGGACCCAGGATATCTTGACTCTCTGGTTCTGAACCTCTTGACGAAGCCATTCCCGGTGGATATCAACATGGCGAAGCTTCGTACGATTAACAATTGATTGCTTGTTAAGCAGACCAACAGTGGTGGAGTTGTCACAATATATTTCGAGGTCCTCCTCTGGGTCAAGCTCAATGTCTGTAAAGACTCGTTGCCACCAGTATAGAGATTTTGTTGCTTCGATGGCAGATATATATTCTGCTTCAGTGGTCGACATCGAGATGGTGCGTTGTTTCCATGACTTCCATTCAATTGGACCTCCGTACAGGAAGCAGAGGTAACCTCCGGTGCTTTTCATGTCATGGTTATCGGCAAATGCAGCATCACTGGCAGTCATCACGATTCGACTGCAAGCTTCGCTATTGTATTCAAGTGCAAAGAATCTGGTGTTGTATAAATACGCGATGACTCGGTTGACTGCATCAATGTGTTGTCTTGATGGATTGGTCAAATGTTGAGCGAGCTTGCTGTGCGCGAGGGCAATATCTGGTCGCGTACATATTGCGGCGTAACCAATTGAACCAACCTTCTCCTGGTATTCCTTGATCTGCGCGGGTATTGCCATATCTCCATTTGGTTGAAGCTTCTCTAGAGTCATCGGGGTCGTAGGCCATCGATTTAGGTCATTTAGATGATATCTAGCAGCGGTAGCTTCGATATATGAGTCCTGGCACAACCAGATCCTTCCTGCGTCTCTATCCCGCGTAACCCGGATGTTCAAAAACCAGTTGAGTTCCCCTATATTCTTTAACTCATAGCGTTTCTCAAGCGCTTCTGTAAACAATGTGGCTGTACGACGACCTTCGGGGGTTGGAATATTAACAATAAGGATATCATCAACATAAAAGAGGACCAACATAAAGCGGTTGGTAAAGAGGCATTCTTCATCGGGGACCTGCACTAGTCCAAATGCAGTAAGAGTTGCTGATAGATCTTCTTGCCATAATCGTGGCGCTTTCCGTAATCCGTACAGAGCTCGCAGGATCAATAATATCTTGCCTGCGATCCCAAATCCTTGCGGCATCCTAGTATACACGGTATCCTGGAGCAGCGCGTTAAGGAAGGCATTAACAGCATCTCGTTGCCTCGTGTCAAGGTCGTATCGGGCAATTAGTGCGATAATAAGTCGTAGAGTTCGTGCAGATGATGTAGCGGCTCGATTTTCTTCCTCAGTGACTGGCTGAAGGTCTCCGCGTACGACTATCCTAGCCTTTGCTTTGGTGTAGTAGCCATTCTCGTCAAATTTGTATGTGAAAACCCACTTTACTGGTAATATTTGATGATTCCCATCATTCGCCTGCGCTTCATCGACGATCCTGAAGGTATGTTTCTGGGATAATCCTGAGTATTCTGTACGAGCGGCAATTTGGAAGTCCTGGGATAGAGGATGTTTCAACATTTCGGTCCAGTTCCGCGGTTCTGGAGGCATTTCAGCCCGGTGAAGTCGTCCGCGATGACCATGAAAGCTGGTAGCAAAGATATATGGTGATGTCTGCGGTAATCGGATGCCATCGATAAGGTACGCTTCGTAGTCATGCTGCTTGCGAGGTTGCCTTGCTCGCTTACCCTGCATAATATTCCTAGGATCAAGTTTAGAACCAAAGTTTGGAGGATCTTCTCGATGTTCTTGATCCTCTTCACCCCCTGAGGGAGGCAACCGCTGCAAGCGCTCGGACCGTCGAGGCTGCTCATTGGTTGATTCCTGCAGATTTTGTTGAAGAATAATGCTTGGAGATGGGGATCTGGAAGGTCTGAGTGGTTGGTTTGATGATAATCTGGCACTTCGGCGCGGTGCTTGTGGTGGAGGTTCTGGAGGTGGTTCATCGCGGCGAGGACCCCCGCGGGGGGTCAGTTGGTCATTATAGTCATCATCTGGAAATGCTCCAGGCGCGGCATTGAACCTAGATATTGTTCGGGTTGCTGCCGGGGTCATTTCCGGACTAGGAAGGTAGGGGGGGGTCATCACTCTGGAAAAGTGTTTCTCCGCGCCGGTTTCCACGTTTAATTCAACGTCATTGGCCGGCTGCCCCACTTCAACTGCTTCCTCTGATTCCGGTTGAGTCTGACCCTCATCTTCAACCGCTTCGTACGGGCGCCACAGATCATCAATGACCTCAATAGGTATATCCTCGAATAAATCGGAAACGTCTGGTTCAGGAACAACCTTTATGGGCGGGAACGGGCTCATGGTTTTTAGTAAATCAGTCATGAAAGGTTGGGTCGGATCATAAAGTGAATCTTCATCAAAAATAACATCTCGCGCAACCTTAACAGTTCGTTTAGAGGGTATCCAGATCTTCCAAATATTGCTCGCGACGTAGCCAACAAGATAGCCAATCAGGGCTCTTGGTTGTAGTTTGTTTGAGCGTGGAATCACTGGATCTCTAGTGTAGGCGCGCGCCCCGATCATATACATCTGCGCCACGTTGGGTTTCTCACCATAAACCTCTTCATATGGGGTCTTCCAACTTAGATGTCGTACAGGCGTTCGATTTAGCTGGTAAGCAGCAGCTTCAAATAACCAGGGCCAAAGATCGTGTGGAAATTTCGCTCCTATACAGAGCTTTCTAGCTCGGGTAATAAGCATGGCACCAGATCGCTCTGCAAGCCCATTCTGCTCTGGTGTATGCGCAACGCTGGTGACATGTATAATGCCTGCATCATTCGCAATGCTTTTAAATTCATTCCCAAGCGTCTGCTCATTGTCGGTCATAAGGAAGAAGATATCCGCCTTAAAATGAACTTTGACCATCCTAACAAACTGCTTGATGACCGCTATACAATCGTTTTTGAAGCGATGTGTGTACACGAAGTGCATGCTGGTGAATTCGTCGTAGAAGTGGGAGATCCAGTGGTGGCCATTCAGCGCGGTAGTGACCCCAATTAGGTCAAAATGAACCTTTTCAAATGATCTAGAGGTTCTGCGCGCATCCCTGCGAGATATCTGGCGGTTGGCAGTAGAGGTACGGCATACCTCACATTCTTCGCGTAGTTCTTCCTTGGGGACCTGTGGATTGATCTCCACCCCCTGAACTGCATCCTCTAGATGCGCTAATGCTTTGTAACTGATGTGACCGTATCTAGTATGCCAACGATTAGGATCTCCGTTCAGGAGCATTGGTTTTGAAGAAGGTTTTGTTGATAATCTGCTGGTGGCATGGACCAAATTCAACGGCCTTGGTCGATTGGCTTCAATAATGTAAAGGTTTGCATCTCGCTCAATTTTGCACCAAAATTCTCCCTTGTACGTGACAATCTGCTGACCTAGCAGAGGTTCAAGACCTATATCAGCCATCTGAGCGCTGGAGACGATATTTGTATGGAAGCCAGGGATATATCGAACGTTTCGGACGGTGAGGCTGACCCCATTTGGGTCACGTCCTCCAATATTAGGTCGTATAGTAATTGTACCAATTCCCAAACAGTTGTCGACCTTGCTACCGACTCCAATAGCTTCATATTTCTTAGTAAAATCATTGAACCAGTCAATATTATTGCACACGCTGATAGCTGCACCTGAGTCGATAATAAATGAATCCTTATGGCTGTACTTCGGGATCGTATTGTCAGCGGTGCTGGCGATGGTCGTACATACCAGCTCTCTGTTTGAGGTGTTTGATGAGGCTGATTGCGAGGCTGATGGCGAGGCTGATAGCTTTATAATTTCTCGTAGTTTCGCTGCGCGCCTCCCATTTAACGCGATTTCTTGGTGAGCTTGAGCAACAACCTCAGGGTCTGGTGTAAAGTCCTTTGGACGTCTCTGGGCGATCTTATTAAGATGCCAGCAGTCCTTGAACCAATGATTCTTTCCACAGAAGCACGTTGGTGGTTTAGATCGAGATCGCGACCCATTCTGAGCTGATTGCTGACCATCTCGCTGACCTTTAAAGGTTGAAAACACTGCATTCGCGGGTTCGTACACCGGCAGCGTGCTTAGAATCCGTCGAAATATCGTCATGAGGCTATTTAGATTGCTCTGGTTGGGTTCCTCTAGTATCTTTTCCATATGTCGTTCAACGAATGCTGGTGAATGGCCTTTAATTCCAATAAGGAAGTCTCTGCAAGCCTGCCATTCATCCCATTTATCTGCGCGAGAGGTCCTATATTGACCTGCTGCGGCTTCAAACTCATCAACCCATGTGTTGATGTCTCCCTGCGATGCTTCGCGAGCCTTATTGTACCTGGTTGCAACGGTAATCTGCACTTCTTCCTTGCTGGGAGCGAGATCCTTATATAGGATATAAAGGATGTCATATAGATCCTTATCTGCGAAGTCATATCGATCCCGTACTGACAGGGATATTGATGACATTATAAGACTGTGTATTCGGGCGCGAGCTTTCTCTGCGGCCCAGTATTCTTGTAGGTCAAGGCTGTGTATCCTCCACTTCACCTCTGAAGCATCCTCAGCTGGTCGTACTGGTCGAGCAAGAGGTTGAGGTTTCGGGTCCTTCGTGGGGTCGATCTCATGCCATATCCTTAATGATACAGCTGAACTGCGAATAGCTTCAAACCAGTGGCGCCAATCCTTCCTGCTAGCAAGAATGACTGAGACCTGGTCGACACTAGTTGAGAGCTTTGGGTAATCCTCCATGTTGAGCTAGGGGACCCGTCGATGTACGGGGTTTAGGGATAGCTTCAAGTTCTTCTTAATGCGGCAATATTCGATTGGCAAAGACGTAAGAATCCTAAAGTATCTGAGCAGCTTCCGGGCTCATAACTGTGGAAGTTAATGAGACATGGAGGACATAATGAAAAAGTGGTCTGACATTCTGTATCAAGGGCGATAGTAAAGGACTTTTATGTACACGCTTTAGGAGCGAACTAAACCAATATAGGAAGGAGATGTCGTCGTAATCTCTCTGTGGAATCTGTGGGATCTGTACCAATCGCTGGATATATCAATTGTTGATCGGAAGATCATGATATCGCGGGTGACTTCCGGTGGCGAAGGTTGACGATCAATAATAGGACCCACATTTCCTGACAGCAATAAGTACAACGGAGTTCGGTGCGAGTAGAAAATGAAAGAAGACGATAGCCAGATTGTTTTACCGAAGGAATCAATGCCGGCCCAATCGTATGACACCCCGAGTCCGAATCTGGGGAAAGGACAACCCCCGCAAGTGGCTTAGACGGCACTGACCCCGAGGGACCTAAAGTGCTGCAGGAGTCGTTGGCAGTCGCTCCTCCCTTCTCCAACTTTCACTTCCCCTCCGAGTCGTACCACCAGATCACACCATGTCGCCTCCTCAGAGCTCATGCCATCGCTGCACGCACTGCGACAGGGAGTTTGTCCGCGCAGAGCACCTCGTCCGCCACGAGCGAATCCGTCAGTCAACGCGTACTTGGCCACTTACTAGCCGCTAACCAATATGCACTGCAGACACGAAGGAGAAGCCCTTTCGGTGCAAGCTGTGCAATCACAGTTTCTCGCGAACGGATCTCCTGCGTCGGCATGAGAAGAAGGTCCATCCGCCTCGAATGCCAACCGGCCGCATCACCCGGCAGAGCGATTCGTCGTCGCCTCGCCCAAGGGAGATTAGGATTGTATGTGGCGACATGAAAGATCGCAATGCTCTGCTATTCTAACGGTCACTTAGCCGGGTACCCCGCCCTGCGCCTTCATAATGGACAACGTAGACTTGGCAGCTGCCTGGCCGCTCGAGGGCGAACATGGAGTCTCGCATCTCTCCGAGTCGGATATCGCGCTATCGTTCTCGGAGAACCTGCTTTCCGACGACCTCTTCTGGTTGAACCAGCTCCAGATCCCAACTCCGATGCCACCAGCGCACGAGAACGGTATGCTGCCGCCGCAAGGGCTTGGTGACCAGTCGATACTCTCGCGACCTGGATCTCCCCGGCTACAGAGCATCCCGACCGAACCCGTTCATCTTGTCGAGAAGTCCGCTGCGACAATCGCCGGAATATCGCAGGAGCAATTGAACTCGATACAGGAGCAGCTGCGGCTATGCGGGTTCGATAGGGCACTGCCATCACCATTTAGCATTTCACAATTTGTGCGCCGCTACTTTGAGAGCTTTCATCGCCACCAACCATTTCTTCATATTGCTACTTGGTCACTTGAGAGTGCTCACACATCATTAATCCTCGCCATGTCGGCCAGCGGTGCCCTGTATAGTCTCGAAAGCGACGTGGCCGAGACGTTGTATCAGGCTGCTGTCGCGTCGTTGAAAGGCGAGGATACAGGCGTGTGGACGCTTCAGTCACAGATGATTTTGACTGCTTGTCGGGCGTGGAGCGGTCAGCCTGAGCATCTGCAGACTGCGCTTGGTTTCTACGGTGAAATGACTGTCCTCGTTCGACGCGAGTGGGCGCGTGCAAGTCTAACCCCTCAAATCGATACATGGGAGAGCTGGTGTGAGCTAGAGTCACTGAAAAGGTATGGCGCAGCATCTCAAAGCTTTCTCCGCTTACACCTATAGAATCACGTATTGCATATTCACTCTCATGACCTTGATCAACATCGCTTTTGATGTTCCTGCGGCCCTTTACCTGGAGGACCGATTCGGGATTCCCTGCCACGAGAGCCAGTGGACAGCCAAATCAGCCCAAGAGTGGGCAGGTACTACCTTGGGTCTTACTCCAGTCACGGATTACTGCTCTGCCGCGGCGATTGCAGACCAATTGCTGACCGACGAAGCGAATCACATTCCGAGACAGATCTCGGCCTTTGGCTGCCATATCATCATATCGTGCCTGGTGCAGCGCATAATCCTGTTTCGAAAGGCTTTTCGGGGTCCTGCAGACGAGCACTGCAAGCCGATATTTAGCCGATTCCTCCGCGCGTTGCGCAGGTGGCAACAGGTGTGGGAGAGCGAGCCCAGCGCCTCGCTTTCCCCGAGCAGTCCGCACGGTCCAATGCTGTTCAACAGCACAGCGCTTCTCCGACTGGCATATATAAGACTGGTGGCCGACTACTCTCTGGTGCGCAACATGTTCAGTTGGTGCGACCCCAACCCATCGATTGAGACATCTATCCAGACAGCATACACAATTGAGCGTGGCCCAGATGCCACGCGGGCAGCACTGCATGCTTGCCTGGCACTCAGAGTTCCCGCGGAGCTGGGGTTCAATGTGGTCGCGCGAACGAGTTTCTGGGTGTGGAGTGTGCAGCACGCGGTTTGCTATTTCGAGTGCGCCCTCGTCCTGTCGCAATGGCTACTCTGTTTCGCCACCGAGGGCGCGGCCGCAATTTCACCTGAGGAGTGGAAGGTCATTGACCTCGTCCAGCAAGTTCTCAACAGTCAGGTTAGTCACAGTAGCGGCCCGACAGCGGATACGTTTAGGGAGATGTCGTCGGCGGTTGTTCAGCGTTGGAGTCAGTTACTAGATACAAAGGAGACGACTGTTTGGGGGTTGATTCCCAGGCTATCACACGTCTTACGACTGCACGCAGAGCACATCCAGAATCCTTAATTCGACTTTCCAATCTTCCTCTATCTACATGGAATCCACCCTGCAGTATTCACCACAGACTAGGTCTAGCCCCTCGCAAGTCACTTCTTAATCTCAACCCCCTCCCCCTCCATCTTGAGCAACACCGCCTCACAAGCCTTGAACGCCTCCATCCCACTCGGCACCCCCATATAAATACACACCTGCACAAGCACCTCCCGGATCTCCGTCGCAGAAACCCCGTTATTCACCGCGCCGCGGGTATGCACCGCAAGCTCATGCACCTTCCCGGTCGCAGCCAGCATGCTCAGGTTGATCAGCGAGCGCTGCTTCCGGTCGAGTCCCGGGCGGTCCCACACGGCGCCCCAGCAGAACGCTGTAGTGAACTCTTGCATTGCGCGCGCGAACTCGGTTCCGCCTTGCGCGAGGGCGTTGTCGACGTAGGCGTCGCTGAGGACGGCGCGCCGGATGGGCATGCCGACTTCGTAGAGGGTTTGCTGGGCGGTTGTTCGGGGGGACATTTTGCTAATTTGGAGGGTTTTTTTGTTGTTGGTTGGCTGTTTTGTTTTGTGTTTAAGGGCTCGCAAGAGAATATCGAGAGTTGTTGGTTGGTTGGTAAATGGAAGGTCTGAAGTGTTCTGAAGTATAGATTGAATTGGATGTCGATCAATGGATGAGAATTAGTACTGTGTCTGGATTCGCTCGCCCTTTTATCTTGTCTAAAGAAAATAATAATCGTAACCGGAAAGAGACTCCCATCTGTATGTCCTGTGTACTCTGTCGGTTGTCGTTGCTCTCCCTCCAACTCTCCACGCCGATCACTCCAACTCGTCAGGGGATTTGGAGACCCCAACCGTATCCCCCACAGCGCACCGACCCATGACCTCCATGTAGAGACCATACTAACCGGGGACCCTAACCTACAGACGAGTACACGAAAAACAACGGCTAAACACCATCCGAGCCACAATCCCTAGAACGTATACTAATAGAAGGAATCCACCACACATCCAATCCCGTAGAAGCTATCACCGCTATTAAACCAAACACCTTTCCTTCATATACACCCCAAACAACTCACCAACCAACCGCCAAGCAACTATCCAGATTATCGATCAATAAGACCATGACAGAACACACAAAATACGGCTTCATCGGCCTCGGCCAAATGGGCCATGGGATGGCCAAGAACCTGCGGCAGAAGATCCGCAACTCGGACACGCTGTATACCTACGACATCAATCGCGAAGTGCTGGCTAAGTTCAAGGAGGAATTTGGTGGCGTGGGAGACGTCGTTATAGCGAACTCGCCGAGGGAGATTGGGGAGGTTTGTGTATGTCCTCCTGTCTCTTTTCCCTCCTCCTCTTTTAATAATCTATTTTTCTTTCGCGTTGATGCGTAATTAAGAAAGAGAAAAAGAAAAAGAAGGAGATGGTTTGAACTTGATTTGACTAACAGGTCCAGGACATCGTGCTAACCTCCGTCCCCAAAGCCCCGCACGTGCGCGAGGTGTTTTTGAACCCCGAGACGGGCCTGCTCGCTGCGACGCCGCGGGGTTCGGGTTCGGGCTCGGGCGTCTTGTATCTCGAGCTGAGTACCATTGACGCAAATGTCTCGAGCGAGATTTCGAAGCTTGTCGAGGCGGGCGGGTTTGGCGAGTTTGTTGATGCGCCGTGTTCTGTAGGTCCCCCTTCCCTATTCAATGTCCACTTTTCCACATTACATTCCCTTCTAGATACCCAGATGAGTGGGCTGACGCATGTAGGGCGGCTCAATGGGCGCCGAAAAAGGCACGCTGTCATTCATGGTCGGATGCCGCGCACCCCTCTACGAACGCGTCCTCTCAATCCTCAGCCACATGGGCCCCGAGTCTTCAATCTTCCACTGCGGGTCCAGCGGCACAGGCCTAAAAACCAAACTACTCAACAACTACCTCTCGAGCATAACAACCCTCGCAACAGCCGAAACAATCAACATGGGTATCCGCGCGGGTCTCGACGCGTTCAAACTCAACGCGGTCCTCAATGCGAGTTCCGGGATGAGTTTCAACTCGAAAGTGAAT
This sequence comes from Aspergillus carlsbadensis, assembly GCA_025688815.1. Taxonomy (NCBI): domain Eukaryota; kingdom Fungi; phylum Ascomycota; class Eurotiomycetes; order Eurotiales; family Aspergillaceae; genus Aspergillus; species Aspergillus carlsbadensis. The sequence continues at coordinate 84,340 of MU628273.1, forward strand.
AATCCGGTCCCCGGACTCACACCGGGGAGTCCCGCGAGTAATGGGTATAAGCCGGGGTTTGCGATTGAGATGTGTTTGGGGGTTTTGGAGTTGGCTGTGCAAGCGGGCGAGGAGGTTGGTGGGAAGATGGTTTTGGGGGGGCCGACGTTGGAGGCGTATAGGGTTGTTGCGGAGGAGGAAAGGTTTAGGGGGCTGGATGCTAAGGTTGTTTATCGGTGGATTGCCGAGGAGGGGGTAGATGGGGATGGGGAGAAGGGTGCCAATGGGGTGCCTTAGTGGAGAGCGAGTTGGGGGATACATGCATATGTAGAATTGCCTTCCCCTCCGTTTTTGTCCTTTATCTCCCTCTCACAGAGTATGTACCTGAGTCTCTCAATCTGAAGAAATCTACCTCATACACCATGACACCCCGCATCAAACTCGGCCTCCTCCCCTCCGGCTCCTTAACCCTCCCGTCCCGCTTCTTCTGCGCAGACAAATTTACCAGCACAGAGCGCCTCCTCGTCCCCTCCATGTCCTTCCTCCTGCAACACCCGAGCGGCAAGAAAGTCGTCTTCGACCTCGGCATCCGCCGGAGCCTAGACGACTACCCGGCATCTATCCAGCCGCACCTGCTAACCCGTCAACCCATCTACACGCTTCCGGATGTCTGCGAGTCCTTACGGCGGGGTGGGCTTGAGCCGGCCGAGGTTGACGCTGTTATTCTTAGTCATGTTCACTATGATCATGTTGGGACGCCGTCGGAGTTTGGCAATGCGATGTTCATTGTTGGAAATGGCACGCGCAAGTTACTGCGGAATGGAATGGCATATCACTCGGCTGCGCATTTCGAAGCGGATCTTCTTCCCGATTCGAGGACTGTTGAGCTTCCGCTTCCCCTTCTACCAGACGGACACTCCGGACCCTCAGATATTGTTGCCATTCCTGACCTCCAGCGTGTGGTTGACGGACTTCAACATGCATGGCGCCCGCTCAACCCATTCCCCAACACCATCGACCTCTTCGGAGACGGGTCTTTCTACATAGTAGATAGCCCCGGACACCTTGTCGGGCACCTAAACGTCTTGGCCAAGGTCCGCGATGACCACTGGGTATATCTCGCTGGAGACGCATGCCATCATCCGCGGCTACTAACCGGCGAGGAGGAAATGGCCGAGTGGGAGGAGAACGGGGCTGTGGTGTGTATACACGAGAACAAGAAGGTCGCGGAGGAGACGCTACGCAGGATACAGAGGGCGAGGAATGAGGGAATTGAGCTTGAGGGGGATAATGGTACGGTTGAGGTGGTGCTTGCGCATGATACGGAGTGGTTTAGGGAGCATAAGGGGTGTATTTTTCCGGGGTTTCTATAAGTATATTCAAGTCAGGGCGATGGTGAGTCTAGTCTAGTGCTAGCTTATGGAGCGGTGTTGATGGTGATGCTTTTTACTTCGAGGTATTCGTGTATTCCGAGCGACGAGCCCTGAAATGTTAGCTGAGTCTAGAGAGCATAAATGGTAACCGTGAAGACCTACTTCTCGACCGAGTCCACTCTCTTTGATGCCCCCAAATGGCACCGCAGGATCACTGATTTTACCGGTGTTGACGCCGACCTAAGATATCAGTATATCCTTCTCACCGTGAGTTAGTATGAAGAAGACGTACCATCCCAACCTCAAGAGCCTCACTAACCCTCGAACACCGCGCAATATTCTCCGTAAAGATATACCCCGCCAGCCCAACTGGCACCGCATTAGCCAGCGCAACAGCCTCCTCTTCCGTCTCAAATCTGACAATCGGGAGCAATGGCCCAAACGTCTCCTCGCGCATACACAGCGAGTCCGGATGCACATCGACGACAACCGTTGGCTCGAAAAAGGCCTCGCCCAATTCGCTCGCAACCCGCCCCCCAGTAAGCACCTTGCCACCCCTCGCAACTGCATCCTCGACATGACGCAGCACCTTGTCCGCCGCACTCGCCGAAATCAACGGCCCCATAGTCGTCCCCTCATCCGCACCATTCCCCAAGCGCAGATCCCGCCTCCCCCTCTCGACAAGCGCAGGAACAAGAACATCATAAATCCCCTCCTGAACAAACACGCGATTCGCACAGACACACGTCTGCCCCGCGAGCCGAAACTTAGCCGCCATAATCCCATCAACAGCTTTCTGCAAATCGGCATCGTCGAAAACAATAACCGGCGCATTCCCACCTAGCTCCATACTAACCCTCTTCATGGTCCCCATGCACCGCGCCGCAAGCAGTTTCCCGACGGGGGTCGAGCCCGTGAATGAGAATTTGCGGATGGCGCGGTTCGTCGTGAGGATTTCGCCGATGGCGACTGTATGAGATGAGGTAGCGAGGATCTGGGATGCACCGGGCGGGATCCCCGCGCGGGTTGCGAGATTCGACAGCGCAATTGCAGTCAGCGGGGTTTCGGTTGCGGGTTTCAAAATGCAGGGACATCCTGCTGCGAGTGCTGCGCTGATTTTGCGGGTTATCATTGCTGCGGGGAAGTTCCAGGGTGTGATTAGTCCGACGATACCGACGGGTTGCGAGAGTGTAACCACGCGCGTCCGTTCCCCCTCTAAGCACGCTGATGACGACGAGGGTATAACATTTCCATTTATTCGCTGCGCTTCACCGGCGAACCAGTTCAGGAACTCGGCGGCGTACGAGACTTCAGCCAGGGCCTCGGCGGTTGGTTTGCCGTTTTCGGCAGTGATTATGGTGGCCAGGTCTGTTTTGTGGTTGAGGACGAGAGTGTGCCATTTTGTCAAAAGGGAGGAGCGGGCGCGCGCGGATAGAGAGGTTAGGGTTTGTAGGGCGTCCAGGGCCTTCGGAATTGCGGCCTCGCAGTCTGCGGTTGTCTGATCGCGGAGGCGAGCGATTGGGGTGGATGTTGCGGGGTCTGGTTTGTTAGTCCTTGGGAGATAGTAGGGGTGCTTGGAGGGTAGGGCAGTGCTTACTGATGACATCAAAGGTGCCGGCAGACAGAGTGGCTTCCGTTGGTAGGAGGGTCACGCCCTCGAGGAGACTTGGGTCTTGGAGATGCATGTTGGGCTATTGGTAGATGAGGCTTGTATTGGTTTGTGGATGAGCATATTTGATACTGTTTTATCTCTATAAATTGCAGGTGCTATACAAGCGATGACTTCAGAGCGACTTTGGAGCACTTCTGCACTCGGCGTTGGGGTTGTGGAGGGACTCCGAGGTGGGGTGGTGGGGTGGTGTGGTTTGTTGGAGAGAAGTCGCATAAACGCTACTCCATGTTCACCTTGGACGAACAGGTCGCAGTTGGAGCCTCGGCTAGAGCATGATGGCGAGGCCGAAAGAGCCTGATCTGGAGTTTTAGGTACACAGTTGGACGCACATTGATGCCCATGGCCCCTGTGACCACATAGCAGCACCACCCTTCCACCGTCCAGCGTCGCTTCCTCTTCCACATTACTGACAATAGGTGCAGTATCTTGAACTCCGCCCTCGGCATGGTAAATCCTCATTATTTCCGAGAGGTATGAGGCTCACGCAGACCCAAACCCTTCCAGTACCCTGCCTTGGAAACTATGATAGTAAACTTGGTAGTATTCCACCTCTTCATCCGATCATTATCCTGACATTCGTATGTACAGTGGGTATATAAGATAATAACGCGAAGAAGAGGAGTACCACGGAAATTTCCCCGTGGCCAACTACTTCCCTTTTTCCTCATCACGCCAGCTCATGAATCTGGTTCTGGCCCTTGACGGCTGACAGTTCCGCTGCTGCTGGTTCCCTTGCAGGCAGCTCGCCCTTGTATACTCCTTTCTCTGGCAGCTCGGCGATTGGCGTCGTAGTATCTGCTGCAGCAGCGCGTTTCTGTCGACGTCTCCGCAAGAAGAATATCAGACCGACAACCAACGCAATCGCGACCAAGCCACCAATAACCGGCCCCGCAATCCACGCCTTTGAGGACGACCCCGAGTCCCCATCCGTATCCGAAGCTCCTGACTCTGTGCTCTCACCCGCCGAATCTCCCGTCGACGTAGCCGTCGCACTCGTCGCCGTCTCCAACTTCTCCACCCCACCCGTAATCGGCACGGCCTCATATGTAAACCCCTCCGTCCCATAAACCGACAGAGCCGTCGTCTCCGGCATCGCGCTGCCGCTGATCGTGTCTACATGAGTAGTCATGCACCCAATCGTCTGCGTCCCCACAATCCCGCACTTGATCGTCTCCGTCGAGTCAACAGTAACTGTTGATGGGATCGTGTCCCACCCCGGGCCATCCCATGACCACGTATATATGAATGTCGAGGGTCCCGTTGTAATTGTCAATGGGATGAGGCTTTTGAGGCAGGAGGTTACTGTTGGAGCGCAGTCGAGGACAATGGTTGTTTCTTCGTTTTCGTGGTCGACGGCTGAGATGCTTCCTACCAGGTCCTGCAGGATGTTTTGGCCTGTGGGGAAGGGGATCGCGAGGATGGAGAGGGTTGTTGTTGCTGCGCTGGAGGCATCTGTGTCTGTGTTCGCGCTGGTTTCTGCAGGGGCTGTCACTGTCACGGTTGTGACTGAGCCGGCCCCGGCGGTGGACGTAGAGTCGCCTGTTGCGGTTGGGTCCTCGCTGGTCGTTGTTGTCGTTAGCTGCACTGGTACAACACCAGTCGCAGTTGGTTCGACTGCATCTGGATCGAGGGGTGTAGACATGGTCACTTTTGTGATACTGGGCGCAACGAATTGTCAGGTCTGTTTTGCGGGACGGCGCGGGGACGGCGAGGAAAAGGGGAGAAAAGAGGACTTGCGTTTCGGGAATCAGGGAGCTTTTCTCTGAATCTTGAATCTAGACCGACGTGGTTAGGCTGAGGTTTTAGCTACATCGTCCAGGATCCATATATTGCCGGATGTGATTTAGTTTGCAGGGTCCAAGACCCCGACGCCCGAAGCCACACCCTGTGCTGATTTTAGGTTATGACAGGCACAGCGTTGGCCATGGGGCTTTGAGTACAGTGACAGATACTGTTGCTAGATAAGGCTGCATCTAACACCGATTTACCCCGAACTTTCCGGCCCTCAACAGCGTAAAAGGGAATTATATCCAGGGAACCCGAGAGGCTCTCCAACATTGGGGCAGCGCGCTAGCAGTCTCGTCCACCAATACTCTGCCGCCGCGAGTCAGTTGATTGTTAACCAGCCCCACGCTATCACGCATTCGACAAGGTTGGTCTTTTAATAAATTGATGCTCGACTGCTGCCTGGCGGGCTTGGACATCGACTGCATTTTTATAGCGATGCTGGAGGATGGTGTTTGTTTGGTTGCATCCCGGTTTAAGCTCTTGTTAGGGCTTGCGGCACTGCTGCCAGTTGGCGACAGCATCTCGATCCACAGCAGATCTGGCTATACGAGCATGTTGCGCAGGTCTCGGTAATTGTGGCGTCGTTTCTGTCACCCATCACATGTAGATACGAACCTAGTATCGCGAAATCAAACACAACGAATAACGCGCCTCACTTGAGTCCGCCATGTTCATCGACGACCTGGTTCTGCTGTATCTTGCCGTCTAGTTTTGTATTGTCATGTGGAGTTCTCGAACGTGCTCAAATATTCTTTGATAGCAAATACCGCTTTATTGTAACGACCGATTAGGCGCATACAAAAGAGTCAGCGTAAGGTGCTACATGCATAGCCATCTACAGCGAACTCTTCTTCCCCTTCTTCCCCCTCCCATCAAAACTCCAATCAATCTGCCTCGCCATCCTTACTTTCACACCCAACTTATCTGCAAACGCCCGGACCAGCCCTGGATTCTACTGGAACTAGTGTCTGGTAAGCATAATATCCACGCCTGACTATAGCACCTCTTTAGCCAAAGCCCCTGTCTTAATATTACCAACCATGGAAATAAGTCATTTATCCCTAGCAACCTTTTTAATCTCCCACGCGAAGTGTGCTTGATATGCTAGACCCAACTAGATGGTAATAGCTAATTTTGGGTGGATGCCGCCAGAGGTAACATCTAGTAAGTTAATGCTATGGTTAGCAAGCAGCGAGGCAAGCTATATAGTTTAAGAGACTATTCAACTCTTAGGAAACTCCTTTCTAGGTTCTTATTAAACTTAAACCAATCTATCCCGCTAACTTGCACTAGCAGTGGCATACCATCTAGAATAATAGCATGAACTACATTGCAGACCTCTAGAAGTAACCACACCCAATTCTTAAAGGAACCCCTGTATAAATCCATCCACTAATTACTAACAGGTCTTAGAAACTGATATAGCAAGTACCCATGTGTAGCATGTAGTTTAATTATATTAAACCCTGCATGGATAGCGCACTCTACAGCCCTTATAAAATCCCCCACTAACTCTTTAATCTCATCACCACTTAACGCTATGGGAATAGGATTAAGCCCCTCCTTAAAGGGTATAGCTAATAGACTAATAATACTCTTAGGCCACCTACTAACTTTACTTATAGCTATTACATTCCCACTTAACTATAGTGCAATAGTACTCGCCTTCCTCCCTGCCTACGCAAGCTAAAGCGTAATCTTCTGCCCCTGCCCGCGCGCAAACTCCGTAATTCACTATAACAACTTAATCTGGTCGTTAGTATAAAGACCTAGATCCTGTGGTGTGATCTGGCTAATATCTTGCATGGCTGTGCTCTCTATTATAGATAGCCCTGGTCCCTGCTGGATTATTCCACCCATGTGGGCTAGGTGCCAGTCGGTTGCATAGCCATCGCGGGCCGAATACTGGCAGAGGGGAGAGAGGAAGAGGCGGTTTAAGAGGCGGAGAGAGCGGAGAGGTAGTGGCGTGAAGAGTTTTCTTGGCGGGCTGGAGAGGTAGGTTCCTGCAATGGGGGTTTGGGCTGGGGTGTAGTATGATATGCCACTTGCGGCGGGGTTGTCGATAATACGCCGATGTCACGAAACTAGGCCGGATACGGGGAGAGGGCAATCAGACTTGTTGAAGGTTCCTTGCTCAGGGGTCATCAAAGGGGAAGAAGGCAGAAGAGATCTATAGCGGCTACACCGACGCAGCCATGTAATTGATGCCGTACAGACGATATACGTAGATTGACTCTCTTAACTATATTTTCTACTTGTTGTTCCCCAGATTCAGCGATCTCAGGGGGAACGGAATACGTGGCCGCTAGTCGGCGTCACGTGTAGGCCCACTTTCGTATCACTCCCCTTCGTTCAATACCTGAAGTGAGCGACATGAAGCTATTCAGAACGTCAAAACAGAAAAAACAAACAAACGCGAAAGTAGGCGTGTTGAACGCCTTATCTTATCAATCTGAGGATCTAGATGTTTGATCTTCGAACCTTAAAACTTTGTTTCAACCTCCGTATCAAATTCAGCAAGTAATTACCAAGCGATTATCAAATAGTGAGCAAACTCGAAGTAACTGGTTTGCTCGCTTCAAGAGCTCTGGTCTAAGCGCTTTGGTGAGACCATCTGCAACTATTTGAGCTGTAGGGACGTAGGTTATCTAAATATCGCCATTTTTAATGAGGTCTCGAATAGCATGATATCGGACGTGAATATGCTTGCTTCGCATATGGTTAACCGGGTTCGAAGCTAGCGCTAGAGCACCTTGGTTGTTGATTCCCAATTAAGTAGGTCCTCTAGGATGCCTTTAAATTGCAGCTAAGAAATGCCGTATCCAGATTACTTGCTTTGCTACTTCTGCGGCCGCGATATACTCTGCTTCTGTGGTTGATATTGCACTAATTAGTTGCTTTCTGCTGCACCAACTAACTATTCCGTTAGCCATCATAAAGACGTATCCGCTCGTTGATCGATGCTTCGTGGCGTTCCCGTATGGTGAATCTGAGTCTCCCACTAGTCCTTCACTCCCCTTTGCGCTATACGTTATCCGATAGCTCGCAGTGGCTTTAATATAGCGTAAGAGGTGTTTTGATGCCTTTAGGTGCACATCTCGAGGATCAGTAAGACACTGGCTTAGTCGATTCACCGCGAATTGAATATCTGGTCGAGTACCGCCTGCAAGGAAGGTAAGTCGGCCTAACCCTAATTAACCCATCTCACATGCCTGGCGCGGTCGAGCTGCTGCCTAATCTTTCCTTCCTACTCACTGCGGGGAAAACGCGCTGTGGTTGGCCAAGTCATCACACCAGTGGTCTAAAATTAGGCAGAGCAGCGGCTAAAGCGTGCCAATCAACAATGCCTGAGCCAATGAAAGCCTGGAGTGACGCTTGGTGTGCAGGAGGCTATCTGAAAGGCCATACCCACAAGCGTTGGTCTAGATGGGGCAATAATAAGCCCAGCGGTTAGCAAGAACAACTAAATAATAAAAAGGCAGCTTGTGCCAGAAATAAAGCAAAAGTAGCCCGTTTCCCTTTATCCTGTACAGTATTTCCCTTGTTCTAAGAAGTTCAGCCACCTCATATTTTATCATTAACCGGCACTACAGGGAGTAAATGGACTCTACTCTCCATCTTCAAGTTCCGCCTCCGCAGCTATTAGAGGAAATGGACTTTCTTAGTAATACCATATCCAAGGCTCGCAAGGCAAGACGCCCAGATCTTCTCTTGTTTAATAAGATACCAGAATAGTTCCAGCGTGAATCCAAGTAGTGGATTCATCAGGGCTATCGGCCTCTCTCAGGCTCGGCTCATGCGTCATTCTACAGTTGGTTGTATATCCGCTCCTGCCAACAATCTCTGCGGTAGCACTCACGCGGAGATCAGGGACTCGGCCATATTCTTGCTGTATGACTATCGGTGCGTAGGCTAGCCGCCCAATACTACCAAGACGTTCTAGCCACGCAACCCTTCTGGGGTCCCACTTCCCAACGTACTTGCGTAGACTTCAAGCACCAATATTAAAGTAATACAGCAGAAATGTAAAACAGGAGACGTCTCTTAATTTATATTATCCATTAATATCTATATCTCTTTATAGCATTATCCTTAACACAAGTAATAAGGCCCTTAATAATTTCCTGTATTATGGGTTCTAGGTCTAGTAGTGTATCATACCTATTAATTAGCAGACTATTTAATAAGTATTAGAAATTCTAAATAACTCTAATACCACAACTCTAAGCATTGCTTTATTATGGAGTAGGCTAACTTTATATTATTTATTATAAATAAAGTTAGGGTAGCTTTAACTTATAGCTTTTTAGTAAGAAAACCTTAGGTAACTAAATTCCTCTTATACTAGTTTTAGTATCTAGGTCTAGCTAATACTATCTTTATTAGCTAGTAAGTTACAATAATAAATTACCTATTCCTGTTTATTAATTTCTAGTAGCATGTAGTGGCTGTTCATATAGTTAATAGGGTAAAAGTATACTAATAGAATAGGATCTTTAAAGGTATCCTTAGCTAGTTATTAGTACTTTAAAATCTTCTTAGCCTACTTAGCTAGTGGCTATTTAAATAGTTAGGTTTACTTTACTAGTTTAATCTTAATAATTTTATCTAGTGGAATACTTTTATTATATTAAATAAATACTAGCTAGTGTTACGGAAGGTTGACCTCTCAAGCCTTCCTAAACCCTGGGATTGTACTGACCTAAGTCCTGACAAGATAAATTAACTTAAAGCCTTGGTTTTGCTTAATGTTTAACTAGTATAAGGACTAGTTATAGTTAGGTTAGACTAAGGCGTGGATAAAGGCAAGGCCAGCCTTTACTGTATATAATAAAGCCTGTTAAGAAGTACTAGACAAAGTATTATTATAAATAGATTATAAATTAAAATAATCTAAAGGTAGTACTTGGAATAATAATATTATTAATTATAAAGAATAAGTAAGACTAGATATAGGTAAAAATAAGTATTTTTATATATTCTTTATTTCCTACTATTCTCCTCCTATCTTAATAGTATACTAAATAGTATATCTTAATAGAGTGCTACTAGGCCCCTACTATCCCCCTACCACTCTAGCTAGTATATAGAATAGTATACACACGTGACTCCCTTTATAGGCGCTTTACCTGGTAGGGTAAGCCCTACTATATAATAGCTTATTTTTAGCCTTGCATGTAAGCGCCTGGTGTTATATCTATTAATACTAAAGGTTTATAATATTATCACGTTAGTAAGTTTATTATGGGTAAATATTAGCCATGGCTAATATTATTATAAGCATAACTTTATCCTATAGATAATATTATTACTAGGGAATATTATCTGCCTAATAATATTCTAACTACTAAATATTCTACCTGTAGAATGCTTAACCACTTGGCTAGGTTTATAATACTATCTCCCCCTCTTTTAGCTTTTGTCCCTAAAAGTATAAGTAGTGTAGGCTTCCCCTTACCTTTTTCTTAATAATGGCCTGTTATGCCTCCCTATAGTAAATACTTGGCTTGATATGTTTTCTAGTCCTCTAAGATCTAAGCTAATAGTTATGTTATTAAAAGTCCTTATAAGTATTACCTCTCTTATAGCCTCCCCTGTATTATGGATTTAAAGAGTTAAAATTATGCAGTGTGTACTTATTATAGTTAAAAATATAAGAAATACTTTTATAGCAAGAAAAAGTAGGATTACTTAAAGTAGAATTAAGAGAAATTAGTATCTAAGCTTAAGGAAACTTAGTATATATAGTTAAAATATAACTAGAAGATATAGGAGGTAATATCTAAAATTCTTTACCTCTAAAAGTAATAGAAATATCTTAAAGAGCGTGGTACCATAATATTAAATTATAATATAGTAGTAATAGATTAGTTGGATAAGGAGGATCCTTTTACTACTAAGGATTTCTATAAACTTAAGTGCCTACCTAATAAGCATAATACTATAGTTACTTAGTTAGCTATAATATTAGATAATCCTAGTCTAACTTAGTTAATTAGCTCTTTATTATTATTCTAGTAGTTTTTTAAGGACTTTAGTAAGTTTCTTTTTATAAACTTTTTTTTAGTTTTAATTATATAGCTATATTTAGTTATATATTAATAATTATATAGGTTATTAACCCTAAAGTAATAGCTACTTTTTATTTTTTAATTTTAATAAGGTTTTCCCTAATACTCCTATAGTAACTTAGATTTATATAACTTATTATTTTTTTCCTGGTTATTAACTTATATTCCTTAATTTAAATATCTCTAGTTATCTAGTTAATTATTAGGTTTTATATATAAAGCTATATTATCCTAATAATACTATTATAGAATTCTTGCTCTATAGTTAAAATTACTTTAAATTTTAACTTTTTTAAATATTTTTTATTATTAAACTAGACTTTATTTATTACTAATACTAGTATATTATATAGTAGTTTTCCTCTAAATCTAAAGATTCTTTAGTTATACCTAGCTAGTTTTATAGGTATACTATTAATATTAATAAATCTTTAACTTAAAATTTATTCTAAATATTCTAAATCTAGTAAGATTGTTGTGTTTTTCCTATTTAGTTTTATGATAATTATAATTAATTTATTTTTTTATAAAAAAGAGGTTTACTTTCTTTTAATATTATTTATAGTATTATTATAAAATATTATTCTAATTTTATAGTTTAAACTTTTCCTTTTTATAGTAAAATATATAGTTTTTAACTTTATAATTATATATACTAAGTTTTATATAACTTAGGTGTCCTTATTTTCCCTTTATATAATTATAGTTATTTTTTCTAATTAGATATCTAAAATTAGCTTTTTATAATACCTTTAGTAGCTATATGATCTAGTAATATTTATATTTATAGTTCTAGTATTAAGTATAATCCTTATTATAGTATTTTATTTTATAAATTTCTTAGTAAGCCTTTTTACTTAACTAAGGATAGTATTAATAAGAGTATTTATATATAACCTAGAATTTTACTATATAAGCTTATTCCCTATTTATTAGATACTTTTTTATATTCTTTAATAAACTTGATATTAACTTTTTTATATTTAGGGTATTTTAAGAATGTTTAGTCTTTATATTATTTATATTTTTTTAATTCTTTCTAGTATATTACTTAAGCTAGTTTATAACTATAAGGTTTATTATCCTTAATATTACTTTTAAGTAGGATTTTAGTCTAAGTTTTATATGTCTTATAATAATTTATAACTATTTTATTACTAATCTAAGTTATTAAAAAATCTTAATGGAACTTCTCCTTTAAATCTAGGATTTTATAATTATTTATTAACCATGCTACTCTTTAATTATAATATATATAAAAAGGATTTCCTTATATTAATACTAAGCTATATTTACTATTAAAACTTATAAAGTATCCTTTATTATACTTTAACTTAATATTTTTAATAATTTTTTAAAGGCTTATAATTCTAGTCTTTTTATACTATATTTTATATGCTTTATTATATTTTATTATTTATTTATTTACTTAATTATTAGGCTAAATTATATATTTAAGTAATATACTAAATACTTTTTTAGGCTAATATTTAGAGCAAGTATTATATTATTCTATAGCTATTTTTTTAAGTGCTATAAATTCTTATTTTATATTATATATTTTCTAGATTATTTAGTTTATATTTTAACTACTTTCTTAACTTGCTTATTATATATAGTAAAAGTAAGCTAATTAAGTTTATTATTAAGTATTTTATAAATTACTTTATTTTTTTCTAGTAATTATATTATTTTTTTTTAAAAAAAATTTTATTGAATTTATATTATTCCCTTTATTTCTTCTTATAGTAATTAATTTAGTTATTATAAAGGTAGTATTAATTATTAAAAGTTATAGGTAGCTAATTTATTCTTTTTATACTTTAATTTATAATCTTTTTTTCATATATTTAATTTTTCTATATTTATAATATTTTTTATTAAAGTATTATTTTCCCTGTTATCCACCCTTTTATTTTCTAGTAGTAATAATAATATTTATTTTTATATTTATATTATATTTTTTTCTTAGGCTTATTAAAATATATATATATATTATTTAGTAGTTTCTTAGTATGAAGGTTTTTAAATACTTTAGTAATTTATTCCTTGAAGCTTATATAAAAGTTAAAAATAGTATTAGTATTATCTTTTTTATTTACTTATTTTAGGTTTTTTTAAAAGTCTTATATAAATAGCTTAAACTAGTTAAAGGTAGCTCTAGTAAAATATATTCTAATAAATAATACTTTATTACTTTTACTTATATTAAATAAGCTATTTAAATAAATATATATATTTATCAAAATTAAATATTATTTTAAAGTAAATTACTTATTATTAAAAAATTTAGCTTTATTTACCTTAATCCCCTTAAATATTTTTAACTAATAAGTTTTATAAGTAAAGTATTAACTATAGCTTTAAGCTAGATAATTTTCTAAGTATTAGTTATTTAAGGTAATATAAGATTTTTTTAAAGGCTAAGGTAGCTACTTAAATAGTTTTTTTATTATTACCTATTATTAATAGTAGATATATTCTTTTTTTTAAAATAAGGATTTATTATTATTAAGTAAGCCTTATTAATCCTATTTAAGGTCTAAATAGTCTTAAAATATTTTTTATATTAATAAAAAAAGATAGCTTTTTAATAGACTAAAAAGGGTAACTAGGTATTTAAAAGGTAGGGTAGCTTAAATTTTAAAAATAATAAATAGTAACTAAAACTAATTATATATAATAATAAGTATCCTTAAATACTATACTTTATTAAATCCATAGTCTACTTAAATTAGATTATTAATCTGCTAATATTATCCTTATAGGGTTAGTATTAATCTTTTAATTTAATTATAGTCCTAAACAGGCCTAGTATTAGACCTCTAGTCTATTTAGTTAGAATAACTATAGATTCTAGTATTAATATAATATTTTGTTAACTTATAATATCCTGTTATCTCCATACTCTTATAAGGTAGATCTATTAGCTGATAGCATCCCGTGTCCTAGCGCGGCTCTCTGACAGTACCCTAGTAGTAGCCCATGCCTAACAATAAGCTAGGTCTTAAAGTCTTTATATTTATAGCATACTATTTTATATACCACGCACGCAAAAACTTTATATCTAGACTTATTTATCCCTACCCACTAGCTAGGTAATACCTAGTTTAAAGATAACTAAAAAGATATCCTCTAGCCCTAGGCCCAAGGCATACCTTAGGTAAAAGTAAGTATAAACCCTATTAATATTCTAGTGCCTTAAACTAAGCTATAATTATAGACTTGCATATACTAAAATGTGAACTATTCTTCTAAAACTACTATAGCATTTTAATCTATGTCTACATAATAAATATTAAAACTAGGATAATTATAATACCTATATTACCTAGGAGGAGCCACCCCTCTAGATCTATCTGAGTTATATGGAGTGGTCTCCTGCCTTAGGGATATTGGAGGAGGAGTAGTTAGTAACATAAAATAAAAAAATTAAAGTAATTCTAGACTAGACAGACTATACTATAGCATAGCAATGATAATACTGTTCATGGCACGCCCGCGCCGACATTGATATTCGCCCCAAACACCGGCGCCGAATCGCCGCTGAGCAGCCACACGATGGTCCGCGCGACGTCCTCGGCCTCGATGGCATCCAGCCCGAGTTGCTCCTGGAGCGCAGTCTGATTCTTCGCCGTAAGTATGAATTTCTCTAGCATTGGTGTCCGGGTCATCCCTGCGCTCGCCCGGGGGTATTAGCAAGGCCTTTCTCGGGTATCACGGTAAGACTGTAAGGAGGGCATAATGGGGAAGGCGACATACCGGGGGAAACGCAGTTCACGCGGATGCCAAAGTCGGAAACATCTTTGGCGACGCAGGCTGAGAAGAACGCACATGCCGCTTTGGACGTTCCATATACGAATGCATCCGGGTGATGCATCATCAAGCTCAGTGATGCTACATTGACAATTGCCCTGGTGTGCCCGGCCATCACCATCCCCATCCCCGCGGCGCGAGGCTGCTGCTGCTGCCCCTGCTGCTTTTCCTGTCTCTGCCGCCCCAACATCGCACGCACCTCCGCCCTCGTCGCATAAAACACCCCATCTAGATTAACCCCCATAGTCCTTCTCCACTCCTCATCCGTCTCAGACAGGATATTCGGCCCGTGGCCCCCCCTTACGCCCAGCGCCTGCGGCAACCCCGCAACATTCGCCGCGCCATGTAAATCCCCAAATCGCGCGACCACCGCGCCGATCCACGCCTCGACCTCGATCGCAGAGGTCACGTCCACGACCGTACACTGGACGGCTGTCGAGGGGGAGACGGCCTTGATGGATGATTCGAGCGCTGCGAACGCGTGTGCGTTTATGTCTGCGATGCTGATTGCTGCGGCGCCGTGCTGCGCCAGGAGCCGGGCCGTCGCGGCGCCCATGCCAGAGGCGCCGCCGGTTATGGCGAAGATGCCGCCTGAGACTCCGTGTCGGGTCATTGTGGTGGGTGTTGGAGGGGTGAGGTGGAATTGAGAGTGGTATTATCGGTGCTGTGCCTTGGAGATGGTGGACAATGCCGTTGGCATTTATGGCTGCTGGAGGGGCCCTTGTTCTTTGCTTGCATGATGCGTCGGTCTAGCAGAGGTGGTTGTGCCATTAACTGTGGGATTGCCGAGCACGAACGATCCCTTGGGACTTACAGATAGACTATGTAAGGAGGGAATCGCGGTCAGAGGGTGATACATGCTGGTTGGTACTACTCGAAAGAGTAAGGGGGGTGGTGGGCTGTTTGGGTTGGTTTTGAGGGTTCGAGGGGGGAGGGGGGAGGGCACAAGTATTCGCTGCTCATCATCGCCAGAACCATATTTTAAACAAAGTGCAACTCGTCCACCCCCCTCAACCCCATTACTCAATCATCCCAATCCCAGTCTTGCCTCTCGATACCTTCATCGTCCTTTACCGGCACCATGACCATCAGCACCTTCCCCATCCCCACCCAGCTCTTCATCAACGGCTCCGTCAGTCTCCATCTCCCCAACCCAAGCCCCAAGCCCCAAGCCAACCCAACTAACAAGACTACACAGTACCGCCCCTCCACCTCGCAAACCCTTCACGCGATCTCCAGCCCCGTCACGGACGAGCTCATAACCGACCAGATCCACTGCGCCGATGCCGCCGACGTAGACACGGCCGTGAGCGCCGCAGAGAAGGCCTTCCACGACGGGAAATGGGCCGGTCTCACAGCGCGCGAGCGCGGCCGCCTCCTCATGCAGATTGCGCACATCCTCCGCGAGAATGCCGAGGAGCTCGCGTGGCTCGATATGGTTGCGATGGGGAAGCCGATTAGTGCTGGACTGGGCGATGTCAGTCTTGCGGCGGATATCTTTGAATGTACGTATCTATCTACCCCTGCCCAGTTTCTGGAGACGGAAGCAATATAATGGTGAAAGGCTAACAGGAGGTAAATGCAACCAGACTACGCCGGCTGGGCCGACAAACTCGCCGGTGAGACCTTCCCCGCCGAAGACGGCCTGCTCAAGCTCGTGCAGCACGTCCCGCTAGGCGTATGCGTCGGCATCCTCCCCTGGAACGCGCCGACGGTCATGCTAGGCATGAAGATAGGCCCCGCGCTCGCAACGGGGAACGTCATGATCGTCAAGCCGAGCGAGAAGAGCCCCTTCTCCGCGCTGCGCTTTGCAGACCTCGTCGCGGGCATCCTGCCACCCGGCGTTCTGCAAGTCCTTCCGGGCACTGGGGTCACGGGCGATTTGCTCGCGCGGCATCCGCGCGTGCGTAAGATTACATTCACGGGGTCTAGTCGGACGGGTCGGATTGTGCAGCTTGCCGCGGGCGAGAGTAATCTCAAGCGGGTTACCCTGGAGCTCGGGGGGAAGACCCCCGTTGGCATCTTCGGCGACTGTGATCTGGAGCTCGCGGTTGAGACCGTGGCCGGCGCGCTGGCGTTCAACTCTGGCCAGATCTGCGTAGCGCCGAGTCGGGTTTACGTGCAGGAGTCTGTCGCGGAGCGGTTCCTCGATGCGTTCGTCAAGCGCGTGGCGGCCACCGGCGCGGGAATGGGCGATCCGCGGCTGGCGGAGACGATGTATGGGCCGCTGGCCGACCGCGCGCAGCTGGACTCTGTGCAGCGGTTCTTCGACGAGGATGGCGGTCGCACGCGCGTTCTTACGGGGGGGAAGAGATATGGCAAGCAGGGCTGCTTCTGGGAACCGACGGTGCTGCTGAACCCGGATCCTAAGGCGCGATTCTACCGCGAGGAGATCTTCGGGCCTGTTACCTGTGTGCGGACGTTTACTGACGAGGAGGATTTCCTGCGTCTGGCGAATGATTCTGAATATGGGCTGATGGCCGGGGTTTTCACTAGGGATATGGCGAGGGCAATGCGGCTGACTCGGCGACTGGAGGTCGGAACCGTCTGCGTGAACCTGGTCTCGATGGTCCATTATCAAGTCCCCTTTGGAGGCTCCAAGCAGTCGGGTTTTGGGCGCGAGCTGGGCCAGCAGGGCATCAAGGATTATACGGAAACCAAGGCTGTTCTGATCAAATGCTGATTCGATTCCGAGTGTATGCAGAGTATCGGAGAGAAATATTGACATAGCAATGAATATCGTAGACTCAGCCCCCTCTCTAGAGCGTCCATCCCCGTAAAGCGCACCCCGTGCATTCCCATCTCAACCGCCAAATCAACATTGGCCTGTTTATTATTAATACACAGCATCTACTGCGCCTCGCCCCCAATCTACTCTAGAACAAGCCAGTAGAAGGATAGGCCCAGCTTTAGCATCCCTATCTCCCCCAAGGCATACACGTGGTTAAAAATCACTATATTAGCGGAAATCGCAGCACGCAGGTGGTTAATATCCAGCTTGGAGATATTAGACATGGTGATAACAAGCAGGTCAGGCTGATTATGCTTAACTTGTTTAATCAAGTGGATGAGACATTAGTTCACTTGTAGACTAGTTCGCAGATAATTTAGTGTCGCGGCGATCTTGGTGGCAGGAAGGTCGAATGCCTCGCCCAGCATCCAGTAGCAGTCATCGGCCGAGACGAGTCCCTGCTGGTGGTCGCGCCATGCTTGGCTTTGGTCATGGAGCCCAGGGGGACGCCGGCGAGCGTGGCTGGATCCGTGCTCCATTCGAGGAGCACATCGCCCAGGTCCAGGATGATCACTCGGATGGCCGGGGATTGGACGAGGGCATCCATCTTGCCTGGGTGGAAACAATGGGGAAATCTCAGCAACGATTGTAAATCCAGGAACGCTACTGGACGCAAGAAAAACAAGAAGAAAAAGCAACGAGTCAGCGTCTTGCACACAAAGTCCTCTGGCAAGTGGGATTGAAGGAGAACGCCAGGCAGCCAGTCTAATAGTGCAAGTGCCGACTTTTGCAACCCCTCTGCCCGCAACCAGGGAATTGGGCGTTGATGCAGGCAGCCCCCCGCCATTCCGTGGTCGAGCAGGCTATGAAGGCGCGGTTTCCTGAACTGGTTACACAGGGACGCACGACTTTATGCATCGACGTGGACGGCTGCTCACCGAGACTTGCTGAGAAGAGGGAGGGGCACCGGAGAACCCCATAGCAGCAGTGGCTGGCTTCGAGTTTCCACCAGCCATTACATTTACACTCCAAAGGTCCAACGGGAAAGAAGTCAATACCATTCCAGATCGGTTCATGAAATCGCTACTACAGCATCTCGTTCACAATTGGCGCCCCTGCGATGGCCTCCAACGCCAGTACCTGGTCATTCCCACGGCCGATGGACAACCACGATACCCCCCGATTCGTAGCATACTGGTGGTATTATTCGCAAGTTCTCCCGATACCAATAACGTTAACCACGATAATCGGTGCTTATACCTGCTACTAGTCTCTCGCCTGGCTCACTAGGATCTTCTACAATATCTACCTCCACCCACTGGCCAAGTATCCCTGACCAGCGCTGTACGCTGCCTCTTCTATCCCCCTGTCCATCGCCCAACTGCGCGGCCGCTGGCACCTCTTCGTCCAAGCCGCGCACGAGAAATACGGCCCCGTCGTCCGCCTGGGCCCGACCGAACTCTCCTACACCTCCGCAACAGCCTGGCAGGACATCTACGCGCGCCGGGGCGAAAATCCCCCCCTACCCCGCGACCGCGTTTTCTTCAACGACATGGTCGTCGACCCGCGCACGCTCACCATGGCCAACGACACCGACCACGCCCGTCTACGCCGCTCACTGCTCCCGGCCTTCTCGCAAAAGGCCCTGATGGAGCAGGAGCCGATCCTACAGGCGAACATCGATCTGTTCTGCACGCGCCGGGTCGAACGCGCCGCGCAGGGCCTCACCTCTGACCTGCGCGCCTGGTACAACTACGCAACCTTCGACCTCGTCGGCGACCTGGCCTTCGGCGATGCGTTCGGGTGTCTGAAGAACTCGCGGTTCCACCAGTGGGTGCAGATGGTCCTTGATTACTTTTACACGACTATGCTCCTGCAGGTTGTGCATCGCTTCCGCCCGCTGAATCGTCTGCTGGCGCTGTTGCTCCCGCCGTCGCTTGTCGAGAAGAAGGAGCGGCACTCGCGCATGGCGCTGGAGAAGGTGCGCGCGCGGACAGCAACCGCCGCCGACCGGCGGGATTTCGTCCATTACATGCGGAGCGCCGTCGAGGCCGGTACCATCACCAGCGAGGAGCTGGAGATGCAGTCGAGTATTCTCATTCTGGCCGGTAGCGAGACGACCTCCATCGCCCTGACCTACGCCACCTATTACCTCCTCACGCACCCGGAGGCCCTCGCGAGACTGCGGGCGGAACTGGCAGAGCACTTTAAGAACGAAGAGGATATCACCATCCTCTCTGTTAATCAGCTGGCGTTCTTGCAGGCCGTTCTCCAGGAGGCTATGCGCTTGCGGCCGCCGATTACCAATGGCTTTCCGCGCCAGACGCCGCCGCAGGGCGCTGTTATCGACGGGAAATTCGTCACGGGTGATGTGAGTCGTCCTTTTCCTTAAGGTATGTTTGTAGGCTAATGACCATTTCCACTGGCAGACCACCGTCAACGTCCCCCACTGGGCCGCCTACCGATCGCGCACCAACTTCCTCAAGCCGGACGACTTCCACCCGGAATGCTGGACGAGCACGCCCGAATTCGCCGACGACGCCCGGGACAGCTTCCAGCCGTTCTCCGTCGGCCCGCGGAACTGCATCGGGAAGAAGTTCGCCTACGATAGTATGAAGCTGATCCTGGCGCGGTTGCTGTGGCGCTTTG
>MU628274.1:0-104182 GCA_025688815.1 Aspergillus carlsbadensis
TATTCAAAAAGTTGACCGGATGGCTGACCTGACCGTTTGGCTGGCGGGGTCGCGCTAAGGCGCGACCTCCGAAGGCTACCGTAGGGGTCGGTTAGGTTTAAAAGTTAAAACTGTTCCTAGATTTGGTTCTGGGGCACAGGCAGATCGTTGGGTTGTCGTGCTCTGGGTACTACTAGTAGATAGTAAGCGGGCACCTTCGCGGCGGCTCCAGGCATGTTCAAAGTTGGTTTGGTTGCCTATTGTGATTGGTGAGTCCATTATTGCTGCGAGATTATTCAGGCTCCGCTGCAGGTCATCTTTGCTCTGTTCCTTTCAACTCTCCTTTTCCTTCTCCGCGAGCATTCTCATCGTTATTTCTGTACATATTCAAGAACTATTGCATTGTCGTTCAGATCAATTTATATCATTACTCAGATTTTGCCTTGGGCGACTGTCAATTCGCAATGTAAGTTAATAGCTGGGCTCTTTCTGTCTTCCAACCGCATCATGATGTCTCGGCAAAATTAACCAATGCATAACAAGCGCGGTGCTAACCTCATCTCAACAGCAGTATCAAAACAATAATTATTCCGCTGTCGCAGATCCGTTATCAAGCTTTAAACCCACTTTTGGTATGCTCTCTTCATCTCACCGTGCCTGGACCTTCACTATCACCTGTCTCCCGCTCCAATCCCAATTCGTTTTCATGTCAGAGACGCCGGAGCTGCTGCAGTGCCACTGCTAGGTGTACCGTCCTCAGAGAAGCACCTATCCTCAAGCTCAGCTCATTCGGACCTCCTATCCCTCCTATTGTGCTTCCCAATGATTGCCAGATCCGGCTTTCTCGAACAATCGACCAACATTTCCAACCATGCCGAGCTTAGTTCGATTTGGTCGGCCGAAAAAGTCACACAAGCCAGATTCCGATGATGCTAACGTCGAGACGCATTCGTTACGTGCACCAGATTCTATTCGAGCTCCACGTGTCAGCCTGCTCCGTGTCGATGCAGGGCTGAACATGCAACAGTATAATGGACTATTTGAAGCGGACTCCCCTGAGCGACAGAAGGGCTCAGCGGCTGCGGAGTCATCATTAGGTTAGCCTATTACTTTTCATCTGCAACGGGTCTCAATTTGAATATTTACTCATTTCGTGCTGCCCCATAGAGACGATGAGCCCGCCCATGGATCATACGAATAGAGCCCTCAATCCTCCAAACGGCGACGCCGCGACAACAGAGTGGTCTTCAGCCGTCGGTCACGCCGCTACGGGCAAGTCTGGGCGTGTCATACACAATCTACAGGAGGATATTGCGCGCTTGACTCGCGAGTGTGTCCTTTACCGCTCCCGAGCAGAGGAGACTCAGCGGATCAATGAAGCTTTCAAGACCCAAGTACAGAACTTATCCGACCGGCTTCAGAATTTTGAACACTCGCACGAAATGAACCTACACTCACTCTCGCGGAAGGAGAAAAAGATCGAAGAGCTACGCGCTGAGATACAGGCCGAGCGGGAGAGAAGGCAACGAGCCGAGAATGAAAAGGAGAGATTCCACCAGTTAATGGATGAGGCTCAAGACGACTTCCATCAGAAGTCTGCGAAATTGACCGAGATCGCCAATCACTCTCGAACACAGTACGATGTCTTGGCGAAGGCCGGGCAACGGGAGCGAGCCGACCAACAACGAAGGCTGAAGGGCATACGAGAAGAATTCATCGCGCTACGAGAAAAACATGAACAAACCAACGCACAACTAGATCGACTAGGCTCAATAATGGCGCAAAAAGATCAAGAACTCGAACTCGCTAGTGTCAACTTCGAGAACCTCTCCAAGGAGTACGAGACTTACAAGCGAACCCATGACGAAGAAGTCCGGTCTCTGATCGAAGCAAATCGGCAAGGGGAGGCTAGATTTAGTGCTGCCCTTGCATCCCTGAAGGAGACGGAGGGCAGAATGAAGTGGGTGATGCAAGTCAAACGCGAGGTTGACGGTGCCGAATGACCCCTCTGCACCATGCATCAGCATCAAACAGAACCACATATCGCTAAACGCGTGACATCTCAAATCCACTCTGCCGCCTAAACACCTATCAGGCGTATAAACGGCACTTCTAGTCTCTCCAGTGGCTAGCATGCCCCGTGAGACGCTGTAACACTTACAGTTTGTCATATCTCTATTTGTCTCATCTTCGGAGGTTAGTTGACATTGTTTGGAGTTCGGAATTGCTTGATACCCTGGGAATCATAGACAGGAGTCTTCCTTTATTACGTTTCATTTCGGGGGCATTCACTATAATCGCATCTAGAGCTTAATATACATCTTGGACATAGCGCACAAACTGGCGTCGTGGATCACATTGACTTGAATTGCATTACGGTATATTCCCAGCCATTGAGAGTAGCCTTGTTGACTGAATCTACTAGTACTGGTTAACACCAAGAGTAGGGGCAATACAGGCCCAAGGAAGCACCAGGGACAGACCCCATGGATTCATGCCAACCTTCTATGGTGTGTGACTTGGGGCCCCATCTGCATATATCCATGCTCTCTTTGTTTGGTCACGGTAGGATGCAGAATTAGAACCAGACATTTGCCTTCTATTTGCAACACTGTTGGGACTGTCTCATAGCAACACTGGCCATTCACACAAAGTCTTAATTCACGCAGACTGGGCCTGGTTGTTTACCCTCCTTCCTAATTTATTTCTGGCTCTCCCCTCTCTTCCTCCATCCTCATCTTTTCCCATCCTCCCACTTTTCCCGATTATCTATTGTGGTTCGAACCAGATTAACTCGTTCAATTGGGCACTATCGGACCAGAACATCGACTTCGTTATCCCAACTCTAGCTTCCTGAATCCTTCTCATCCTGCACTCACCCCTCCCCTCGCCCCCAACCCCCATCTTGCCGCACTGAAACTTGCCGTTGAGTCTTCGAGCGTACGTACCCAGCCCAGCGGCCCTCAGACATTGGTTGCTGGCCTTCTCGGCCATCTGCAGCAGCAGCAATGGATTTCTTGCAGCAACGCTTGACGTTCGCGTCCATGTCCGCCTTTGAGGCCATCGGAGTAAGCTGCTTCCCGACATTGCAGGTGCCCATGGCCTACTAACCAAACTGCATCTAGCTCCAGGAACTCGAAACCGAGCTTTGGTATGTTTGCATTGAACGGATGCCTTGTTCCATTCACTGACCATTGATGTCACCTGCAGCCATGAATTGCCTCTGGCGAATATACACTGCGAGTACGCCCCGGGAGAGGAGGTAAGATACTCAACTAAAGCCACTATTCGCGTTCTCGGTGACTTACGCTTTCACTCAGGTGCTCGTTGTGAAGGGTAAACTCGAGGGGATAACGTCCCTTATTGCGAACCTGGTTTCCGCTTTTATTGAAAAGCAACGAAAGAGCAAAGATCTGCTGGATGTCCGTTACCACAATATTCCACTCGCTCGGCCCTCTAACTTACGACTTACTTAGACTCCTCGAATTCGTCAATTGGCGCTGCCATCTGCTGTTCGAGACAACGCTACAGCCATGGGGCTTTCCGATACCGCTGTAAAGGGAGGTCTACTGGCCTTAGACGACGACTCCGCCACACTCATCCCTCACCAAATGACTCGGGTGACCAAATTCTGGCTCGCTTTAACTGGAGGAGTAGGCTGTTTTGCTGCCAACAACTACCGCGATATGCTTAAAGATATTGCCAAGGGTACTGGCACGGAAATCACAGTATCTGATGACCTCAAGGGGATTCAGGTCTCCGGGCCCTGTACGAATGACGTAGATGATGCTATGGCGAAGCTATCGGAGATTGAGAAACCTTTAGTAAGCGAGTTTTCTGTTAAAGCTGTCTTTTCTTTTTTCTAACTGAGGTGATAGTCGTATATTTTTCGTCCGGCAGTCGGAAATATTGACATTGGTCCTGGCGAACAAGATACACGATACGTGATTCAGCCTGCGGCTCACTTGAATGCCACGTCGGTTCGTCGTATTTTGACAGACACAACTCTGGGCTCCTATGCTCAACTCGGTCAGATGTTCGTCACAGCCGCTTACACCTTTGATGAGGATGCACGGGGGTACACTGCACCCAGAAACCTTCTCCAGCCACCGAAATGCGGCAGTGAAATCACCAAATCACGTCTCTGGAATGACTTTACCTTCCAAGAAATAGGCAGCGGAGACGAATTCAATGCACTGGATTCGGCGATCGAAACGAACCAAGCTGAGTCTCGCTTGGTGCCTTCGGGCATCACAGGGCCTCATCCTTTCTTGAGTCCGGAGAAGGCCAAGCAAGTCAACCAATGGGTAGCAGACGGAAAGAACATGGAGGCCGCCGGCGTCGGCCAGGATGCCGGACCTGATGTCCTCCCGGAGCAATCCTCTTGCCTGGAGTCGCCAAGGATTGGGCATGCCAATCTGGAAGTGAAGAGAAAACCAGGTATCAAAGTGCGAAGGCCGGTGCAGCATGCTCAAACGAGCACGATCCAGGATACTAAGATACTATCACCCCAGTCTACACCTTTGCCACCCCAAGTGGGAACGGACAGCATTACCAACACTCCTCGAAGGAAGTGGAGGATGAAGTACCCACCTAGCCCTCACAGAGTTCAGGATTTTGGTGCTCAAAGTAACGAATTCAATGACAGCCGCAGCCAAACACCTGCAGCTAATGAGATTGCCGAATCGATTGCACGATATCCTGGAAGTAAATCGCCTTCTCCGCCATTCGATGGTAGAAAGTACGGACTCAAGAAAAAGTCTGCCCAGTCGAAAAAAGCTGTCCGTAAGCTGTCGCTTGTGGTGAAGAGAAAGCCGCCGATCAAGAAAGACGAGTTGATTGACGTGACATCGAGTGAGACAATCAATGTCAACCCGCAACTCTTGCTAGGACTCGAAGCTCCTGTCTTGATTCCCAATGCCTCAGAATCGAGCAATGTGACAGGAAACTCGGGCTGTGATGATTCTAGTTGCCCGTCTATGGTCCAGGGTGGCACGCATGTCACTGATCTTCTCGGGCTGGACTTGAACGAAAATGAGAAACCGAGTACTTCCGCCAGTTCGGTTTCCCTTCAGAAGACATCCTCGAGCAAAGAGAGCTTCGCTGGTCAAACGGCAAGATTGCAGTCTCTGAACGGTCAATACTCCAGCTACTCAGTCACGGTTAGTTCTAATTCCGTCCGTCCGCGTACACGTCCTGGGCATACCAACAGGCTGCTTGAGAATCAGGTCATTGAGCAATATGAGAGGCTTCATAGACCTGAGACCGAGCAACCCGTCAGCGAGACGCGGAGCAGGCAGTTCCATCACACCATGAATCAAAAGACTGCAAGACCTGGACCAAAGACAATGACCAAAGCGGCGAAACAAGCTACCCTCATGGCTGCCTGGGGAATACCAGAGCGGAAGAAAGCGGCTAATGGCAGTCCACAAGGGCAGAACGGGCCACTTGGAGATAAGCCAAATAAACCGCAAATTAGTGAAAGAGAGCAGGAAAAGCGAAGGGTCCAGAAACAGCAAAAGGAAGCCCAGTTCCACGAAGACATAAGGCGCTTCTTTGCGGCGATGAAGCCACCACTCGAAGCAGCCGAATCATTTCCCGGTACCATAACTTTCGAGATTCAAATTGGACTTATCTTCATTCCAGACTTGCCGAAAACTGTCAGTCGCGACAACTTGATTTCTCCAGGCGAGTGGTCTAGGATCTTACAGCCGTCAAATGGTATCATGGCGCCAACGACCAAATTCATCAACAGAGTCACTGTGAGCGGCGCGGACGTTGACCACATCATAGATCTCAGGAGGTCCAAACCTGAGGGCAGATCCCGTATTTTTGAACAAGAATACAGCGAATACAATGTCAGCTATGAGTTCCATTGTACGACAAAGATGGGCGAACTCCTCATTGTTGTTCTTGATGAACAGGGAAAGTACACAGTCCAGAAACCTAGCTCCATGCTTGGTGCTGTCAACATTCATTTTCCAAGGCAGATCTGGGATTCGCGAGCTGTTATTGGGTCCATTACCGAATATCGGCCTGGTACCAATCCCGAGTTCGAAGGTGCTGTTAAGTATCTCGTCGACCACGTCCGGATCCCAGCCGAGAATCACGTTCACATAGTCACCAGCCTCCCCGAGGGAAATAAGCTAGCCATCGAGAAGGTGCTCATGAAACGATGGACCCACCATCGGTTTATTCGTCCTGAAGAAGCCTCGTGTGATCCGGTCAAGTCTTCAAACGGTGGCGGCCAAGTCGATGCCAGCGAGCGCGCTGAAGCCCAAGATATCTTTCTCCAGGTTACAGAGGTCCAGGATCTTGTTATCGTTCGCCCGGAGGCGTCTACCCCTCAGCGTGTAAGTGCCAGGTACACGAACGCGGCGGACATGATTCACAGGGGAAAGACGTGGTACGAGGTATCACTCGTCAGCCCGGCCCTTGATACTGTCTTGAACACCAACACGAGTCTTGAGATTGGGGAACGGACTGAGGATTGGCGAGCTGCTGATTTGTTCGGAGAATACGCTGCTTTGCTTACCGAACATGCGTCAAACCCGGCAGTCAACTCCGTTGCAGAGGCAATTGGTGCGAGTGGAATAGCGAATCTCTTCGAGCTTGCAAAGGCTATAGTCCCGAAGATCGATGGTGTTGGCTACTTCAACCCTGGTCCAATCACCGCCGAGATGCTGCAGGTGACTGCTGGCGGTTCAGATGCCCCAAAAGGCAAGAATTTTGAAGAGATCGACAGCGTCAGAGAAGTGGAGAGCGTGGTTGCTAGAGTTGATCCATCTGTGCATGATTCTGAAGCTGCTAAACGGCAGAGATTCGAGCTAGATTACTGGTGAAGATGCTAGACAGGAAGAGCAAGGAACGAGGAGCGAAGGTGATGAGCCGATAAGATGAGGCAATCGAGGGCAACACAAGATAGAATTCTAGCTCTAAGAATCTACTTAGCACGAAATCCATCTGATGACTCGCCGACTGGATAATCCTCACGGTTCTTTTAGCCTTGACGACGAGTACACCACAGCAAGATACCGCTTCGTTCAAAAAGCAGTGTAAACGTATCTTGCGAGACGCCACCTTGTGTTCAGTAGATCTATTCAAAACAACAAAAGACACGATTCAATAATTTGTATCAATCCTCATCCTCAGGAGCCTCATCCACACCCCTCAACCAAGCCCCCCTCGCATCAACAGCGGCTTTCCGCACATCTCGCTTCGGATCATCAAGAACAAACATCAACGACCGCAGAACCTGATTCCTCACGGGCAAAAGAGGTGATAGCTTCCCCGCCTTGGCAACTGCAGGCGCATCTCCCGCGCCCGTCGGCGTCTGCGCAAGCAAGAACAGGCATCTCAGCGCATCGACACGCAGCCGAGGTCCATTCACGGCGATAGCCTGCTTCTTATTGTACTCGGTTGTCTTGAGCAAACGAGTAACGAGGCTCTGGACGTGTCCGCATTCTTCGATAACAGTCACGCCGGACTCGCGGATGATCACGGAGAGGGTGTGGAGTGTTGCTGCGCGAACGGCCTGCGAGTCTTCCGTTCGCAGGTCTAAGGATTGGAGGAGGAGCGGGAGAAGGGTGGGAAGTTCAGGCATGACGAGGGTGGGCGAGATTGCGGAGAGGATCCCCGAGAGGGCGGTTAGGTGTGCGGGCTTGATATGCTCCTTTGGTGGTACTGGCACGGCGGCATCATTGTTGTTGGATGTGGTGTTGAGTTCACGGATGTTAGCAGATATGAGGGGGATGAGGGTTGTGAAGACGCGCTGCTTGGACAAAAGGCGGATGTTTGCGCCATTTACGGGGGAGAGGACGTCGTCGTCCTTTAGGAGAATTGAGAAACCGCGGGCGGCTGTTGTGCTTGTAGTTTCGTCAGGGGAGGAAAGTAGGGAGAGGAGGGAAGTGAGGATCTTAGTTGTTGCAGGTGCGAGACGAAGGATGAGGGACTTGGAAAGCCAGAAGAGGGTTCTGATTGTTTCGGCTGATATTTGAGATTCGGCTGTGGTTGTTGGGAGGAGCGAGTCGAAGAGGGCGGGTACCGTCGACAGCTCGGATTTAGGGAGGAACTTGTTCACGAGGAGGGCGATGTGGCGGAGGATTGCGAGCTGGGTTGCAGGCTCGGACTTGGAGATGGAGCGTGAGACAATGTCTGGGAGGAGGTCGGACATGCTGTGGGGGAGCGTGCAATCCGCTGGAAGACCAGCTAAGAGATAGGTTGAAAGAATCATTGTTCGCTGTTGGTTTTCAGTGGCGGATTGTGAGAATAGAACGGGCTGGAACACGTCGGTGGAGGTGAAGAGAGTATAGACATTCTTTGCGACTTCATCTTGCCTTGATCTTGGGAGTGATCTGACGATTATGTTGCAGAGTCGGCCTAAGATGTCTAACACTGTAGGATCAGATAAGATACTGTTCTTCGCTTTGCCAGACGCGGTTATAGCTGCGCTCCGACTCATGGTGACCACGATCTTGTCGTAGTACATCTCCAGACCCGGGTCTTCCTCCAGCTTTCTCTGGCTCATGACATAGTATATGGTCAAAAGGATCGTCCTTGGGTAGGCTGCAGAGCCCGGCTGTTCGCTCTGCAGGAGAAGCGATAGCTTGTTGAGAAGCCGTCGCACCAAAGTGTCGAAAATGGCTTTCTCAACGCTAATTTGCGCCAAAATTTCCAGAGTCTTCATATAACTGGTATCGACTCTGTCACCAGAGTCAGGGAGTGTAGCGACGAATGCTGGGAATGTTATGTCCATGATCAGTCGAGGCTGATGCTTCGAAATCTCAGCCAGCGCGTCGATTGCCTCCTTTTTCAAGTCATCACGGCCCACTGACTCCTCCTTTAAGAGGATGTCGTTGAGGTATTGCACGAAAAGACCAATCTCTGAGTCATGAAAGTAATCACGCAGAGTTGACAGCCGTAAAAAGCCCTTCAAGGCAGAGATGCGGAAAGAGACTTCCTCTTTGACCGTACCCATCAAAGCCTGGCCGAAGATTTCCGAGAACTGGTCCTTGAACTCCAAAAGAGGATTTTCAGCAGATAACACAGGAGTTCTAGATGTCCACTCTCCGAAGACCGTCATGGCAGATTCAAAAAGTTGCGTCAAGGTCTCTAAGAGAGCTCGCTGCTTCGTAATCCCATCAGCTCCCTGGTAGAGTGTCAAAAGAGGCGCCACAACAACTTGTACAATCAGTGAAAAGGAAGCAGCCGACGCCTTTGATGTAGCCTTGAGAATCTCTTGTGCGGGTTTAGCCTGCTTCTGCTGGGGCTCACGGAGTTGTTCATTGCACTCCTTGGTGATCGGTCGTAGATACTGAGCCAGAGGTAGCTGATCAGATATCTGGGTCACACCTTCCGACAAACGCCTTGCGATATCATGTAACGCATCGAGAGAAATGTCGACGAGAAATTCCTCTTGGGCATTAAGTATCTCAAACTTGATGGTTTCCCATATCGTGATCGAGTATTTAGATACCGTATCTGGACTGTATGAGTTGATGCAGGCAATCAAAGCATTAAGAGCATCTTTCTGAAGAGATATTAGACTATAAGCATAATGACAAGAACCCATGGACCATACCTTGACATTCTGAGATGTGGAATCAAGTTTGTCCAACAGAGCCGGAATGGAATGCGGAGCGAAGCTGCTCGATGACGAGATACAGTCCTGTAGGCGATCCTTCAGATCTTGAGCAGTAATCCCATACGGATCATTTGGTGGTGGCTTGAAAGTGATTGGGAAGTAGTTGTAGACAGAATCAAACAAGAGCTTCCGGGATTAGCATATGTCCAAATCACCGTGTTGCGGTCAAAGCCTACCTCTACGTGATTTGAGATATCCCATTCAACCATAATCACTTTGAGGATAGAGAAAACCAACATGAGGTTTCGCGGGTCCTTCTCGCCCGTCATAAGGTCCACTGTCCCGACAAGGGAGGTATCGCCCATTTCATGCAGCACTGAAGTGGTCAGCGTGTTGATTGGAGGGTTGCTCGACAAAACGTAACGTACCGGCTCGGTGATTGGACATCAATTCGTTCAGAAGCTGGTAGACTTGGAATCGCTGAGACTGGGCGCGAGATTGCAGTGTATTGAAGTTCTCGAAGAGTCTATACATGCGCAATCAGTCGCTGGGTGTGTAAAGTTAGGAGCTCCGCTGGCACTCACGCCTTTGCGACCTCCTCAGCCATATCCTTTGTAAACCTGTCAAGCTTCTGCAGTGTCTCAACACCCGCGACAGCGCCTGCATCCTCTATACGGTCACAGAAGAACGTCGTCAGAACCTGGACCTGTTGTCTCGTGAGGAATTTCGGCGGAAGGGCCTTGATCACGGCAGTCAGATAGGAAACCGCCTTGCCCCGGAGTAGCGGATCTTCATCGTTTATATATTCTCCAAGCGACTGCACAACTTCGACGAGGTTCGTTTTCTTGCTCTCGATTTCTATTCCCAGGGATTAGCGCATGATTGCTCTGGCATTGGCCTATGGAGGGGTACTTACCTTGGGCAATCCGTTCGGCAATCTGCCTGGCTTCCTGTTTATCATGGTCAACGACCAGCATAAACGTCTGCAAGGCCGACATCTTCACTATAAACCTTAGCAACGACGCACGAGGGCAATTGGCACGTTCATAGAGGCCGTTTTTGTGGTCCCCCCAAATACCCTTTATCGATGCTAGTCACGTGGGGTATCCCACTTCTCCGCGGGATCACGTGGGGGTGTGGCCGCCGTTGGGATGGGGCGTTGCGTCATGGTTTCCGACCTCTGGATTTCAAGAGCAGTCCGGACTCGAGCAAAGACCGATTCAAAACGCACGGCTGACAAGACGTCAGCTAACAAATCTGTGGCTTAAAATGCGGCACATTCCATCCACACTGACGTTTCTCTTCCTCTTCCTATTTTGCACAGTGTCCACGGCTTGGGATCTCCCGTCTCTCTCCTCTCGCAAGCGCATCCCGCAACCACTAGTTGACACTCTTCAAGCACGGAACGAGCGCAGGGTGGATCCTGCGAGGCTTCACGAGTGGGTTGGCAGCCAGGAACCCTTACAAGGAGCAGCGATGGCTTCGAAGAAAAGTAAAGCGCAGGGCGGCAGCGGCGACCCCATCATCTCTGATGTCTTGCCCAAGACCCGTGGCATCAATATCTTTGCATCACTTACTCGGCAATTCGAGTCTGTGGAGGGACGACTGAATGACCCGTCGCAGAACGTAACCGTCCTTGCTCCTCGCAACAGTGCTATACAAGACCTCCCGCGCAAGCCCTGGGAGAATCCACAAGATTACGAGCAGTTTGGTGAGGCGAAGGCATATGAGGGTGATGAAGGACAAGATCGCGCGAAGCGCAACCTAGAGCGGTTTGTCACAGCCCATATTGTGGTCCAGAGTCCGTGGAAGGAGGGAGAGGAGGCCGAGACTCTTGGGGGTGATAAGCTTACATGGAGAAAAGATGGGGACCACATATATGTGAGTAGGCTGTTGCTTTCTTGAATGATTTGGTGATTGCGAAGACTTTGATGCTGACTAGTGTATTCAAGATTGAGCCTAGTGGCATCCAGGTTGATACTATTGCTGAGCAGGTCTCGAATGGCGAGGTATGGGTATTAAACGGCGTTCTCAACTACTCTCAGTGATGACTTTATGATACAGCGCATTCCTAAATTATGTTTACGATGATACGAAATTAGCCACTGGGCGTAACTATTCTAATGCGTATATATATTTCGTTAAGGTGCCTCGAATTACACCAACGGCGTAGTATAATTGTACAACCCTAATGTTCAAATACTCTATCTCTAGATCAATCAAGAACGAATCCTTATCAATGTGACATAAGACAAAGGCTAGACGCGGAGCCTATCATCATGCCCAATACTACGCTTCACCGGCACCATACTTGCGCAGGATCCTCTCCTCAATACCGTCCAAAATACAGAAGTGCTCAAACACCTCCATGTTCTCCGCCTCATTCAGATACATTTTATGCGGATCCTGTCCGGGCTGGAAGGGGTTCGCACCAGCAGCAGGATTCATGGGGCCCATCTGTTGGGCCATATGGTTGGCAGCTGCCAGCGAATTAGCCGAGGATCAAAAGTGAACCCAAGTTAGAGGATACTCACCATTATCACTACCGAGAATGAATCCGAAAACGCCTTGAAGACCGAACAGGTTTAGAAAGTACCATGAGAGACTAGATACCCATCTCACATCCAGATCACGGGTCATGACACCGGACTGCAGCATGGACTTGAAGCGAATGGTAAGAGGGAATGGAAGTTTCACTATTCCAACCTCGTTAGCCGTTGATCTTGGAAAGCGACAAGTGCAGACAGCTTACAGATAACAAAGCCCGAGAAAAAAGCGTTAATCCAGCTCATAATTAGCGTCTGCGGGATCATCATCATCATATTCCCCTTCATCATGCCCATCATGCCCTCCATAGCGGCGGGATCCGTCATCGGGTTAGCGGGGGGTTGTCCACGACCATTGGGCTCTTTGAGGAAAGCTCCGTTCTGAAATCCAGTAACTAGGTAATTCTTTCGCATTTCAAAGGACTCTTTAGAGAGAACAGCCGAGGCGTGGTTACGTAGGTTGACGGCCCGCAGGAGGGCGAGGCGCTCGCGGGATTCAGCCAAGGTTGCCGCAGGCTTCGGGGGAGTGTTCATCAAAACTGTCGCGTAGTGACGGAGCATACCGGTCAAGATCTACCGCAGCCTGTTAGAATTGAGCTAGGCATGTAGAGTATAACACAACATACCATGACCACAGTGATTGGAATCAGGATCCAATAGCTACGCATTTCGAGTTAGCTGGTCCTCATGAGTAGGTACAGCATGAATTGAAAGACATACAATAGAGCCGGATCCCTAAGGATCGTTTGCTCCACGCCTTGCAATACCATTTTGGATACGTGGACGGGCCGACAAGATACAAATGGTGGTGGCAGTCGAGAGCGAAGTGCTGGAGGTTCAAGATCCATCCCCACAAGATCCGACAAGGCGGCGGGCAAGCCATTCGGGGTTGAAGTACTGCCGCTTTTAGCCCCCCGAAGGGACAACTCGCCGCAACTGACACCTATAAAGTAAGCTGTACCACGACGAGAAATTCGGACACTGTCTGCTTCAGACTCTTATCTACCCTTGATAGGTCCCTCCATACTGCACTCGAGCAGTATCAGCTCCAAGATGGCTTCAGGCGCAACTAAGGTGCCTGTTTACTCTCCCAATGGTGAGCTCTCTTGATTCCCGAGCTACAATGCTCTTAACGTGATTCTTGATTGAACCCTCTTCTTCCCTCTCAACTACGTAAATGCCAGAGTACTGAATATCGCAAATGCAGACCTCAAATCAACCACAGATGACGCGCTCGTGCCATACATAAGCACTCTCCCGCAACCATACACCTTCAAGCAGGACCACACCAAGACAAACATCCGCTTCCTTATAGGCTATAGCGCCGTCGCAATCGCCGCATTTACATTTTACGCCGATCGCAAGCTAGGATGGGAAGCGACGCAGTCTCCATGGGTCATTGCTGCCGTCGTGTCATACTTCACCCTGAATTCACTGCTCACGTATTGGGTCTGGGCGGTTGAAGCTAGCGAGGTCTTTCGGGGAACAAGAAGGTCGGGTGAATCGGTATGTACACTAGACTTCCTGTCATGAATACTGGGTGGAGAAGTGTTCTGGTTTTGTTGTGGCAGTGATATCTGGCTAATGCACCGAGCTTATAGATATCAATTCGATCCTCTGTGAAGAAACATACTCCACTTTACAAACTCCAAGTCCAGTACAAGTCTGTTTCGGGGAGTGTTCTACAGGAGAAGGAAATCGAGGCACCGTTCACGGCCTGGTTTGCTGGGGATGGCACGTTTCATCCTGAGCCCCTTCGGAAATGGCTTGCGCGAGAGATTGAGGTGCTTCGTCTAGCTGCTGCTGAGACTGAAAAGAAGACTGGTGGTGTGGCCAGTGTAGTGGCGGTGGAAGAGGCCGAGAATAAGGGAAGCAAGGGTGCCAAAAAGCGAAGGTAGATACGGTGCTGCTTTTTCGCTTGCGGTGCCTACAAGTATAATAATGGTTGGGTTCGAAAATGGCTTTCTATCAAGTTGACTTTTTGTAGTTCTAGTCTAGAATATCAGCATGTCGAGAAGGGGCATAGTAAAGCGAAGAAAAAGCGTAAAAGAAAAACAAGAATCTCTATATCTGGCTACGTTTTGAATCATATCTGGCTCAAGCGCCATCCGCGGCTGTTCTATGAGGCGGCTTCCAGAGTTCCAGGTCGCTCAGTTGCTGCGGCAGGTTTGATGTCATCCATTCTCTTGTTCTGGATGAGTCTCTGTATAACAGTGTCAGACGCATTCAGTAGCTATAAGGAACGTCTTGACTTACCAGAAGGTTCCGAAGCAAGACAACGATAGTGACCTTGCCAATTGAGGGCACGAAGATGGAAGCCTTCTGCTTGACTTCAGGGCCGAAGTTCTGTTCGTCATTGTATAAGCATTGCGCTACATGGAGAATATGTAAGGAACCTACCTTGTCGCTTGAGAAGTTGATACACACTGCACCGTCTCTGAGCAGGTTGGTATCGAACTTGTACTTCTCTCCAGGAACGCCAGAGATAACAGTATCACACAAAGGCACAATATCCTTCAGTTCCTTGCCCTCAACATCCTCGACCTCATGTCTACCCTTCTTCAGCCCCTCACCGCGAGTAAACTTTTGAATGCCAGTGATATCAACGCTGTACACACAAGCACCGTCATTCGCCAACAACGCAGCAAGCGGGCGCCCCACAACTTCTGACCTGTTCACCACGCAGATAGTGTGGCCATGCAGACGGTTTCCATAGGGCAGAATCGTGTTGTAGATGTTCAGGTATTCCAGGATCTTGATGACAGCAAGTGGCGTGCAGGGGAGTAGGCACTTTTGGCGCTTGGTTTCCGGGTCGAGGAAGCGAATGTTCTGGTACATGTTGAAAATATAACGGTGGCTGAGGCCCTCTACATCCTTGGAGACGTCGACAATCTGCTGGAGGTACTGGTCTTGTCGGTTGTTGAAGATGGGGTAGTATACAATGATGCCGTCGACGTCGGAGTCGACGTTCGCAGCCAGGATGGCTTCTTCGAGGTTATCGCGGTGTACTTCGCGAAGGGAGTAGCGATATCCACTATATTCAAGATATAGAACTACGTTAGCTACGAGGTAGAGAAACAAGCACCCCGCGCTTGAGTGAGTATGCTGAGGGTTACCAGCCGTGACTCAAAGACACAAAAGGGTAAAGCAAATGCAAAGGTGAAGCAGGTACAAAAGAATGCTCACTTTTCATGACATGTCTTCTCCGTCCATTGCGCATACATCAGCGCCGCAGGGTCATTGTTGGCCAGGAATCCGACCAGGTGAGGCGGCTTCTCCAGGGTCTTCACACCCTCCAAAACTTCCGCGAGCAGGCCGTTTGCGACATTCTTCGAGAGCATAACCTTGCAAGAGGTCTGAGCTGGTGCTGTAGAGGTAGCCATCTGTGCGCTGGGTACAATGTCCAAGGTACAGAAATATGAAAATGAGTCAATGCCTTGTCTTGTCCGAATCTCTTCCGATGGCGGAGGGGTCTTAGAAGAAAATTTGGTCCTGGAACACTATTCGCTTATCGATAAACGAACATCCCGCATTCAGCCAGTCATCAGAGGCTTAGTGACCTCATTCAGCTTCAAT
The DNA here is from genome assembly GCA_025688815.1 of Aspergillus carlsbadensis. Lineage (NCBI taxonomy): Eukaryota > Fungi > Ascomycota > Eurotiomycetes > Eurotiales > Aspergillaceae > Aspergillus > Aspergillus carlsbadensis. Next base: position 15,685 of record MU628274.1, read on the forward strand.
AGTCTTTTCTACTTGATTATATCATAGGAAAGAGTATTATTGACAGAGTTCCCTCAGTTATCGCGGGTGGCCGTTGAAGCATAAACGGGCTGTTTCTATGCTACGAGTATCATGTCCAGGTATGTATAGGCAACAGCGCAAATCAGAATGCGATCAAGATGCGCCTAATTGCTCATACCCCCCTCATAATTTTGCTTTTTCGCCTATAGATGCGCCCCGGCCAGTTTTTAGTGGTAAATTAAAATCCCCATTAGTTCTATAGAGTAAAATGAACGCGGAATTTGCCTAAGGTCTCTTAATGAAGGTCTTGATGAAGGTCTCGATGAAGGCCTGGGCCTATGTTGTACAGAGACCTAGGTGAGGATGTTTATCTTACCATACAAAACTAGTGGGAAAGCAAACATCCCTACTACCTATATCAGCCCGAGGGGGTTCGGCACAAAAAAGCAAACATATAAGGGGGGTTGAGCAATCAAGCGGATTAAGATGAGATTTTGAATGATACCTGTCACTGAAACTGACGTAAGGGATAGAAATGCATGAGTAAGGTGTTCTATGTTGAAAACATCAATCATGTAATACGGGTGTAGCATATAGCCCAAAAAACCTATACATTTAATTCAGCATAGCATAAATAATACCCCAGTAGTATAGAAACAAACAAAGGAAATCATATTCAGGCTGCATATATGTAGACAAAGGAGCCCTAACCGAAGACCAACCGAAGAGCATGCAACTCCCTTTTCCCATGGACTTGCGGACTCTGCCAGTTGTTGTCCGATGCAGTCCTTTGGTCGCGCAAAAAACATCTAAACGTACAGGATATTATTTCATATTTTAGTCCTCTCGGCCACCATGTCTCATGCGTCACGGCTACAGATATACCAGGTTGCAATGCCATCAAGGGTGTGCCCGGATTACATCTGATCCCGATGAACCTGAAGCTCGGATGGACAGAAAAACAAAACAGTGGGGTCAATTGTACAAGCTATCTTGTCTATACACACAGAGTCAGGAAATGAAACAATACATGGTGGGCTAAATCATCAAAGTTGCCTCTTGCTCACCTATGCGTTGAAGGACTTGTTGAAGGCGGTGATGATGTCCTTGAGCTTAGCCTCAAGCTCCTTGCTGACCTGGCCCTCCTTCTCAATGGTCTCCTGGACCTCGGGGTGGTTGCTCTTGAGGTGAGCGAGGAAGTCAGACTCCCAAGAAAGGATCTTGTCGGTGGGGACGGAGTCGAGGTGACCGTTGACACCAGCGAAGATGAGGGGAACCATTTCAGAGACAGCCATGGGGGAGTACTGCTTCTGCTTGAGAAGCTCAGTGAGACGCTGACCACGGTTGAGGGTCTGCTTGGTGGAGGCATCCAGATCGGAACCGAACTGGGCGAAGGCAGCAACCTCACGGTACTGAGCCAAGAACAGCTTCAGGGAACCAGCGACCTGCTTCATGGCCTTGACCTGGGCAGCAGAACCGACACGGGACACGGATAGACCGACGTTAATGGCGGGACGGATACCCTTGTAGAAGAGCTCGGCTTCCAAGAAGATCTGACCGTCGGTAATGGAAATGACGTTGGTAGGGATATAGGCGGACACATCGCCACCCTGGGTCTCAATGATGGGGAGGGCAGTGAGGGAACCACCACCGTGCTTCTCGTTCATCTTGGCAGAACGCTCGAGGAGACGAGAGTGGAGGTAGAAGACGTCACCGGGGTAGGCCTCACGGCCAGGAGGGCGACGGAGCAGCAGAGACATCTGGCGATAAGCGACAGCCTGCTTGGAAAGATCATCGTAGATCATAAGAGCGTGTTTTCCGGAATCTCTGAAGTACTCCCCAATTGCCGTTCCTGTTTCGAATAAGAGGATAAGGTTAGTATAATCATGATTTCGACTTGATATCAGTGGGAGTATCAGATGGTGGTAAACAAGCAAAACATGCACGATGATGTTGAGCGTGAGGATGGGAAAGGTCTAATTGTGTGGGGATAGCGCGAAAAATTTGAACAGGAAGGAGTACTAACCCGTGAATGGGGCAAGATATTGCAAAGGCTAAATGAGCTCATTAGTATCTGGCAAGATGCAGGGGATAATTGGAAGTGTTGGATGAACATACAGCAGCTTCAGAGGCGGTTGCCGCAACAACAATACTGTACTGCATTGCATTGTTCTCCTCAAGGGTCTTGACGAGCTGGGCGACGGTAGAACGCTTCTGACCAACGGCAACGTAGATGCAGTACAGCTTCTTGCTCTCGTCGCTAGCGGTGTTGTTCCAACGCTTCTGGTTGAGAATGGCGTCGAGGGCGACAGCAGTCTTACCGGTCTGACGGTCACCAATGATCAACTCACGCTGACCACGGCCAATGGGCACCATGGAGTCGACACACTTCAGACCAGTCTGGACGGGCTGGTTGACGGAACGACGAGGAAGAATACCAGGGGCCTTGAGCTGGGCACGGCTCTTGGAGGAAGCGTTGAGGGGGCCCTTGCCATCAATGGGGTTGCCGAGAGCATCGACGACACGGCCGAGAAGCTCAGGACCGACAGGGACATCGACCTATACGTTTTGTAAGCACGAACCATAAAGCTGATATTGTTGATATCAGGTAAGGAAATCACATACAATCTCTCCGGTACGCTTGACAACTTCACCCTCCTTGACGAGACGGTCGGAACCGAAAAGCACAACACCGACCTGGCCGGCTTCAAGGTTCATGCACATTCCCTTGACGCCCGAGGCGAACCTATCAAGCTGTTAGTTCGATTTCATGAGGTATAAACAAGGTGAGATAAGGTTACGTACTCAACCAGCTCCTCAGCCTGGACATTGGTCATACCATGGACACGAGCGATACCGTCACTTTTCAGAAAAATCGAGTCAGTCAATTGCTCGATGTATTGTTTTTAACGAATTCAATGTATTTTTCGGTGATTTATCGACGATTCGAGCGATAATGCAGCGAGCACCGAATTTTTCGGCAGGGTAAAAGGCGACCACGTACCCAACGGAAAGGACACGTCCAGTCTCGGCAAGATCAGATTCCTCCTGGACACCACGGATTCTCTGCTCAAGGATGGAAGAGACCTCGGTGGGCGAAGCCTTGGCCTCAGCAGCGTAGGTACGGACCTGCTTGGAAGCAGCAGAGAGGGGGCCGGGAACAGCCGCGCGAACCTGTTGACCGGAAGCAAAATTTGTTAGCCATTGAGCAGGGCAACTGCAACGCGTCTATATAGATTAGGACGGGGTGCGCTATCGAGAGAGGCGATTGACAATCTCATTGAGATAACTTTCGAATGGGCAACGGGCAAATTGCGTCGTCGTCGTCGACCCGGGCAGGGATGGAACTCACCGAGGCGATCCTGCCAGTGGCAGTGGCAGCCGCAACGGTGCGGCTAGACTGCCGCAAAGCGTTCCTGAACATTGTGAAGAGGGTTCAGAGGAGAGGGAGAGTGATTTCTCTGAAGAAGAGATGTAATTGGGGGAAGAGGTGAGAGGAGAGGAGGAGTGTGGATGGATGGAAGGAGAGCTTTGTCGTCGGGGTTGGGAGGATTCTCAGGTCTGAGACTAAGCCTATTTTTGCCGAGCGCCAGCAACCTCCGAACCCGCCCTAGTGCGCTCACGGGACACCCCAAGAAAAACAGGACGCGCGGGTTAAGACTTAATACTGCGACATATCTTCCTCTATATATTGATATTTTGGTTTTAAGTTATATTTAACTCTAACAACGACTGAGTTTTCTACTTAGTTTTCCCTCGAGAGTCGTGGTGTCGTGGTGGCTGGGGGGTTGGTGTTCCGGGCCGACCAGTTGGCACCTGCAGTCCCAAGTTTTTCCTTTCTGGTCACCGTGTTTAGAATTTTCGGATCTCCGGATATTCATCGTCACCAGCTTAGTCATCTCGTTGCTACAACCACGACCATAGTTACGGCCGACAAGCGCCTCTCTTAACACTAGAGGAGGATGAAAATCGCGAACCGGGATATGTACGGCCTAGTTACAATAGCAAGATGATTGCCTGATGAGAATAACTGTATACTTTGCTTCCTTTTACCCGACCCTGAAGCTTCCGTTTCCCCCCACAGTCCGAAGATGGAGCCTCTTCATTCTTGCCAGCTGCGGTCGGGTTTACATCCAAATCTTGACCTCTGCGCTACCTACTATGCATACTACAGTGCTAGTATGAGTTTCTGTCACGCGCGACATAAATCCAACGTTGTATTAATGATATCAGCCGACGATCAGCACAAGCTGTCAGCATGCGTCCAATTCACAAAACAATATCAATCACAAACCGACTCCTGGGAAAGCGGGAGTCCGGACTAACGCTACACGGAAAGCACATATTCATAGATACAGCCGTAGTAATGATCGCAGCAACCCTGTGCATGCAACAGGAAAAGCTTAGGACTCCTCCATCCTCTGCGCCATCTCTCATTTCGCGGCCTTCTTGTTACTCTTGTCCTTAAAAGCGGCAATCTCCTTCTCCACGCTGGCATCATAGCGAGCCTTCAATTCGGGACGGTACCCGAAGAAGAAGAGAATCTCCATCCAGACAAAGAGAGGAGCGAGGAGCAAAGCCTGGACCAAATTGTCCAGCAAAGCTGGGGCACGACCTTCAAAGGCGCCGTGGCCGATGAATTGCAGTATCCAGGACACAACATGGATTCCAACAAACCAGTAGTTAGCTGTCATGCCATATGTCGCAAGGAGATGGTTTCCCAGTGCCGCAGCACCGATTATAAATGGCGCGACGATAGCCCCTGCAACCGGCTCCAAAAGGATATAAAAGGTGGAGTATACGAATGCTCCGATCGTTCCGACATTAGGGGGTAGATCCTCGAACTGGAGGACTTCAGGAAGTTTTATGAGGGCAGGCGAGTTCGCGGCCTGTCAGCCCGTTAGGATGACTATCGAGGGCGTGGCGCTCTGGCGCAACATACCATGGCGATACCGGTGAATAGGAGTATCGGCACACATGTTATATGGATCGCAACGTTGACCTGGAGCGCAATAAGTCAAGGCGCAATCGTGTACCTGAGCAGGAGACGAACTGGATTATTATGGTATGCGCCATACTATAGGGTGTGAATGTAAGCGAAACGCCATTGCCTTCAAAACGCATGCGACCACAGTGACTTACAAAAAGAAGCTGTTTTTCAAGGTTTAGGGCCATTTCGAGATTGTGAGAGTGGACAGCTGGAGGAGGATGCAAATCAGAGGGAGTGTCAAGATGGAGAAATGGCTGGATCCCCGCAAAATGAGTTGGTCTGGAGTGTCATCGTATGAGCCACTAAGTCGTAGTATTAATGCCAGAGAATAATAATAATCAATAAGAGGACACAAACGTCATGTGCAAGCCTCGGTTTGCTAACAAAGCTCTAAGGTCACGTGGCAAGTTCCACCTCTGGAGTCTGAACCCGACGAGGTCCTCGACAACAGCTTCATTGTGAGATTATTCCCCGGCTCTTTGACGGCAAGCCGCCTCCTCGAATAGCTCCCGTCGAGAGTACTCGCTTCAAGCCACCGCTCCTTTCTTACTTGTTCTTGATATCTTATTGCCTTTGCGAGCGGCCTTGTGCTCCTGATTTTTCAATCGTTTACCGTCTTGCACAGCAATTCCGGTCTTTCTGCTGATCAGAGAACACGCTACCCCCATACAAACGGCTATCCTATATTACTCTCACGAAGCCTTCATCTCGAACTGTCTCACGGATTCTAGTACCGGGCATCAGACTTTTGCGACAAGCTTCTATTGCTCTGGTGTCGGCAAACCCCTCCGAACAGCATCGATCCAACCACACGAGCTCTCGCCATGTTTTTCCTAAAAGAAGAGACCAAGGTCATCTCATTACACCCTTCCTACTTCGGACCGAATGTGCGAGAGTATCTCATCAACCGTCTAAACGAGGAGGAAGAAGGGCGATGTACCGGTGACCACTTTGTGATATGTGTGATGGACATGGTGGACATTGGTGAAGGGAGAGTGCTACCTAGCAATGGGCAAGCGGAGTACACCATCAAATACCGAGCGATTATCTGGAAGCCTTTCAGAGGAGAGACCGTAAGTTTCGGTCTTATACGGCTGCTGATCCTGTCTAATCCGTATCTCAGGTGGATGCCATTGTCACATCCGTGAAGCCCACAGGAATTTTCACCTTGGCCGGCCCTTTGTCAGTTTTCATTGCACGCAAAGTATGTTGTTTTATGTGTCACTTCATGGGTTTTGTGACCTGAGCTAACAACTCTTAAGAACATTCCTTCCGATATTAAATGGGAACCCAACACAGTGCCACCACAGTATACCGATCACGCGGATCAGGTCATTGAAAAGGGAACCAGCCTGCGACTCAAGATTCTCGGTGTCAAGCCGGATGTTGCTGCCATTAATGCGATTGGAACAATCAAGGAAGATTACCTAGGGTCTGTTCCCCTGCGCAAGATGTGTCAATCACTACTAACGTACGGTGGTCTCTATTGCAGGCCCCTTTAATCCTCTCCTAGCGATTTACGACGATTACGACTATGAAAACGAGATATACTGCGGAAGAGCGCTGAACCTTCCGACCACCGTACACTACAGTACGTATCAAACCGCGAGGGCTATCTGACCCAATCGCGACACTAGAGTTTCACTTGCCAGGAATGATACGAGAGAGATGCAGTGCTTCTGTTCTCCCGTTTCCCGGTTCCCGGTTCTCGCGATAGGCAAAAGCCTCCGATTGCGATGCAGGCGATTTTGTGATGGAGCAGCCAAAATTGTTTGCGAAACGCCGCGGGAAGAAGCCAACGCTCCTACGTAAACAATGCCATATAGAGGGCAATATACTGATATACGCTCAGCCTTGTGATAGGAATCAACACAAACAACATAGAGCAGAGTAGTCAAATTAATAGATGGGTGTGATTTGAGTTTCGTGAGTTGCCCGAGAGACGTAGCTAAGGCTGGCTTTGACAGGTGGTGAAACACTGGTGCGTCCGGCGCATGTGGAAACCCGCACTCCTGGACTCCTTGGCCGTTATTTGGCTCTTGGGTAATTATCCCTGAAGACTGGCTTCATTATTTCTTATTGACTGTTGTTATTATGATTGACCTGGCCGGTCCCAGGCCTGTACGTAGCATCGCCCAGCACAGCCGAGTAACCGACCTCCCCCGTGCTTTGAGGCCTGAGGTCGAGTCATAGAAGAGGTTGGCCCTGTCCTCTCCTTCCTCATAAATAATAAATAATAACAATAAAGAGACACGGGATTCCAGTCCTTCTCTTCAATCAACGTCGGGGTTCCCGCATTCCTGCTCTCCTCTCGTTCGTGCGCACCATCGTCAACGCTTCGATCAAATCATAATAATCACTGTGCGACGCCTTTCCTCGGTGGACGCTCTTCAACCGTGGTTCGTGTCTTCCACAGCCAAACAATCGCCTCCCCGTCCAGGTTGACTTTCAAATCTACTCTCCTTTATTTACGTTTCTACTTTCGCTTCACATTTCGTCCCTCAGTTTCATCATGTCTTTGAAGGACGTGTACCAGAGGTTCCTGAGTGACCCCAGGTCGGCTCCTCTGGCCCCTGACGTCTCGCTGATCTATATCACCTCCACTACCGAATTCAATGGCGCCGAAGCCGTGCTCAAGCATCTCACCAAGCAGCAACACATTATCAAGACTAATTCGCAGACCGTCATCGATGCCGTTCTGGGCTCCAATGCTTTGTCGCTCGACATTGAGACTACTCTTCAGTTTGTGTCCGGAGGTGGAGCGTACCTCCCTAACCTAGACGAGACTTTCCTGCTGGATCGCGTCGCGAAGTTCCCCACGGTAGGCGCCGGCCCATTGCCTTGTTTTAAATTCTCCGGCAGGTACTAATGTCGGTGATCGCTGCTGTAGATCCATGTCGTTCGCTTCAATTCCCAAAATCAAATCCAGAGCGTCAGAGTCTACTGGGACCAAGCTTCCCTCCTGAAACAGGTTGAGGTCATTGGAAATCGCTCTCGCAACTGGCCTGTTCGCGATGCGGATAAGCAAACTCGCCTTATCAGGCTGGCATCAAACTCCACCCCAGCAGACAACGGCGCCGCTCCAGTACCTCAAGTTAAACCCTCGTCCACCACGAACAAGGACGATGCTCCCAAGGCCCCTCCATCCCCAGGCAAGAAACACATCAAGGATCCGTACGCGGCCGACTCGCTATTCGACCTGATCTCTCCCAGCAAAGATGGTGCTGAGCCTGTTCGCCTACCTCGTGCTCCCGCCTCTGCAAAGCCTCCGCCTCGTGAATACAATGAGCTCTTTGTTGGGGATGAAGAGAACGACGTGCCTGACGCGACCCCCTCGCGCCCCCGTACTGTCGCCCCCAAGGCTGGCGCAGGGAAGAACTACCGTCCGTCTCGTATCTTTGATGCCGAGGAAGTTGAGGATTTGAAGGAGGCAACCCCCGTCGCTCCCAAGGCCGGCGCGGGGAAGAACTACCGCCCATCTCGCATCTTCGATGACGATGAGATGGCTGCCCACGAAACCCATGAACAGATTGCCTATCGCGCGAACACGAAACGCTTTGACCACTTTGAATTGGGTGGCGACAACAGCAGTCGCGAGATCAAGCCTACGGCCTCGCGTCCGGGTTCTCGCCATGTCAATCACTGGGACTTCCAAGATTTCGAGACTCCCGAAAAGCCCCGGCGTAAGCCACGCGGTGAAGAAATTCGTCATTTCGGCTGGAGCGATGACGAGCCCGACCAGGACTCACCACCAGCCAGGCCTCGCGTCGTGCAGCCTAGACGTGACGCGGAAACGCACTTCCAGTTGGCGGACGCCGACGAAGAGCAGAATGGAGCGCGCATCATCCGGTCCTACCAAAACAAGGGACTTGGTCTCTACAAAGACACCTTGTACGCCGAGGCAGAAGAAGGAGACGCAGAGAAAAGCGCCAGACCCAACACTGCCAAGGACCGCCCTCTGTCAGTTGTCCATAACGGCCCCAACCGCCAGAAAGACTTTGCAAGTCACTGGGATGTCACAGACGAGGAGCACCCTGCCAACGGCAATGCCAGCCACGAGAACAAGAAGCCAGTCGCCACTACCGACCGACTGAAGGCAGTCAAGATGCTGGAGGCGTCGTGGGATACTTACGATGAATCATCAGAGCCCAGAAAGGCCACTCCCCCTCCACACCGCCGTGCCTTGCGTAATGTCAACCAAAGAAGTTGGGAACTCGATCAGGAATAAGAAAAACTCGGGCATGACGAACTCGACGAACTCAATAAAGAAAGAAACAACGCGAAAAAAGAGAGAGAAATTCCAGACAATACTTAAACGGCTGATTTGGTCAACGCCACATGTGTCGATGAACATGACTAACTACTAACCATGGATATGCTTCTTTTTGTCTCTTCTCAACTGTCTGTGTTTTGAAGCCTACTAATGTACTTACATCGTCCTTTCTTTTCCAGCTTCGGCTTTTCCCTCCCAGTGTACCTCTCCGGCGGCAGATTCTTTTTCAGACTTCATATTTTAGTTTTGTTCACATGATTGTAGTTTCTCGGGCGTTGTTTTAGTGTAATATCATACCCATTGTTCTTCAACCTACCTATTCTATTATCCTACTTGGACTTATACAAAGGCACATTTCAGTGTATTTCAATAAATTTCGCATGATAGATTTCGGGATTAGTTGCTCAGCCATGAAGTCCGTTTTTTGTAGTGGTGGGTACTTCTGTTCAACGTGCTTGGAAGGAATATATATCGCTTTGTGGCGCCAGTGCAAAGAAATATTGATTCATTCTGATTAGCTAACTACCTAAACCCTAGAGTTGAAAAAAAAAAAAATAAAAACTCGTCCTAGGTTATTCAACCACATTGTAATTAAATACTCCAGCAATCGTGACCAAGGCACTCGAGCACATAGATAGTTGTTGATTTCTGCCACTCCCACGACACTAAAATTGAGAGACAAAGACAGCCATGGACGTTAGATCAAATGTAGAACATCGTATCCGCGACATTAGGATGAATCCTAACATCTGAGTCGTCAGCTCGGAGACTCTGTCCTTCACCAGTAATGACACTCCCGCTCGGCGTCGCCGGATCAAATACACGTGAGAGGTAGCAGCGTGCCCTTGTGCAGACCAGATCAGCATAGTAGGCTGGCGGACAGATACTCACGGCCTTGGTGGCGCGTCCGAATAGGTAGCACATGTGGTGAGTCATCGCTTCCAGCATGTCCGCTGTGTTCTGGTGCGGGGCTGAAGGCTTGAGCTTTGTGAAGATCTCGTCCCAGACGGTGTAGTAGTGCGCTGGACGCGCGGTTCCCTTGAGCGCAGTGTGGGCTTGTAGAAAGAAGTCCCAGTTCCTCGCCTCTGTGATTCCGCGGTCGACGACTGTGCCGTTGACAGGATTGTTGGAACGGTCTGCGTCCTCCTGCTTGGTGGGATAAAAGCGTGTATGGTGTCGCTTGCCGACGATTATTATGGAGAACTTGGGAAGACCCTTCTTCGTATCAGATGCTGGGTAGATGTCACGTGCGGCGGACTTGAGGAGAGGGAGTTCTTTTTCCGTGACAAGGTCATATTGGCCTTCAGAAACACCATCGCGGTAGACAATGATGTTCTCAGGGTAGGTGCTTTTATGGGTTGCGGCCCAGCGGCGAAGGTGAGCTTTGAGCATTGAGTCAAGGTCGTCGACTATCTCCTTGCGGGATTCTTGGATACGGATTTCGGCAGGCCATTGGCCTAGGGAGGAGTCAATGGAGGCAACCATACCTGCGACGCTGGGAGCGCTGTCGACAGAGCCTGGAGAGGGATGGGTAACGTCTATGCCAAGAAGCATTGTCTTTCCGGCGCCGATGATGCCAAGTTCATTGGGCTTAACGATCTGATTGATGCCACCGAGCTTGAGGTTGAACTTGAGGCCAACGTTGGCAAAGTACTGCTCTTTGCGCTCCTTGAAGCGTTCACCTAGAACGTTAATGTTGCGGACCCCATGACGAACGTCGCAGGCTAACTTGACGCAGTTATAGATTCCCGCATCATTAAAAGGGAGTATTGTGAGAATAAGGGACGGCTGGTGTTGGCGCAAGAGCCCGGCTATTGCGGTGTTGATATCTGCCTCGTAGGTGTTGCAGTTTATTACAACCCGTGTTCCTGGCTTTGGCATGTGGGCAAGCACTCCAACCTCGTTCAGTTTGGCAGTGAATTGTTTCAAACAGTCGTTCAAGTCTTCGGGTCCTCCAAAGTGTTGTCTGTCGCCGGGTGTAGCGATGAGCAGCCACGTCCAATTTATGAGCTTTGACGACGTAGAGAACCTAACAGATTTCATGTTCCAGCTGCCTCCGATGGGCGCAATCTGTTTCTGATTTGATTTGTTGTCCTTGTAAAAGACGTTCGGTGGCGGTAGGACGCGGCCTGGGACGGTGACTAGATTAGGGCTGGTCTGGATACCAAAGTCGACCTGTCCACGGTTAGTTTAAGCATGGCTGCATTATTGAATATTATGGACGTACTAAAGTGGGATTGGGGGAAGCTCCAATCCCCAAAGTCTCTGTTCCTCTGTTGACAATGGATAGAGCATTCTGAGCTGGGGTTCGAACGGCGAACTTTAACATTTCACGCGTCTGGTTTGGAGTGAGTTTCCCTTTGGCCGGCTGGCCTGGCTCAACCCTGCAGACGTCCACGGGTAGATATGATGGTTGAGCCTTCGTCCCGACGTTCACAACCGGCATGTTCGGGTTGACCGTGATGTTATAATCTGCAATGATAATGGTCAGGCCTGTCCCACAAACCCAGATGAGCATTAACCCGAATGAATGAGTACTTACTGCGCTTGAAGAACTCGGCCACAGTGATATATGACCCCGAAGGTTCAGGACCTGCCTTAACTGGTTTCTTCCCCTTCTTCCCCTTGGGCCCGGTTGATGCAGCCTGTTGTGAGGGCTGACCGGGGGCATCTAGGAAGAACTGAACCTCTGTGGGCCCTGCCCCCATTTTTAGCACCTTTGGTGGATTGGATAGTGAGCTTCCATCATGAGGAGTGGCGAGGTCGCTGATTGTCTTAATTCTTGGTATCACCTGCCCCTTCTTGCCCTTCCTTTCGATGTGTGTGACGCGAACCCTGAGTTTCGAGAGGAACTTCTTGAGGTTATAGACGTTGGAAGGGCCCGTCCGCTGGAACTCGCCAATGACTTGGTTCAAAGGACCACCTTGGTAACAAGCCACGTATTTGACCTGAACGTTGACTAGGATGCGTGCCGTCGCAGCACGGGCACTCACAACGTATCCTCGGAGTGCTTCAAGACCAGATCCCAGGTTAAACTTCTCCGCGAGTCCGTCGTGTATAGCATAGTGTTTGTTGGCACCAATAGAAGCAATGGCATCAGCAGACTTGGGCTGGTGGCCGATAGCGATGTTTAGAGCCTGCACAATGTGCTCTTTGGATTCAAACATCGCAGAGGCATCGGACGAGGTCAAGTAGTTCAGAAGGTTAGCAGGATCAACCTGGCCAGTGTACTGGCAGCTTACCCGGAAAACCTCGGGGTTTTCTGGACACTCATCTTCATAATCGCCGCGGTACCGGACATCAAAAGAGACCTCGACATTGTCCTGGCTTAGGACCTTTACATGCGAGATAAGAGTCGACTTGTAATCAGTCACAATGCTCTTTCGGAGCTGGGGAAAATGCTCTTCTAGCAAAAGACGGAAGACCTGCTTTCTCTTCTTCACATTAAGCGCTTTGCCGGACGAGCCGCCTTTGACGTCGACGTGATAGCGATATAGGCCCTTCCCGGTAGACCTCAATTCAAAGTAATTGGCAAATAGTTGCACGCTCTTGCCTCGCGTGCCGTATCCGGGTCGCTCAGGATGCGATATGGACTTTTCTTTCTTGACCAGGGCAGTAGCGAGGGCATCCTCCGTCTGGGTCACTTTCGTACTCGGAGAGGGAACACCACCAGGCGGGCTAGTTGACCAGGAGACGTTTTTTAGCCAAGTGGTATCACCCGGACGTACGAAAAGGCCATTACTTACGAAAAAATTGCAGGACCTTGGTCAAAGTGGCCGCCTCCTCGCCCTCCGCCACGACCACCACGACCTCTGAAACCTCCTCTGTCGCCTCCTCGATCACCTTGAGCTGGCCGGTAGGGAAGGTCACTGAACATGCCACCACGGCCGCCACCACGATCACCACCCGCTCCGCGGCCTGCACCTTGTCCTCTACCACGGTCAGAGCCTCTCCCGCCGCGTCCGCCCCGCTGCGGTGGGCCTCCCACTCCGGACATCGTAGATTATGGGTATGAGGGCGAGTGACAGATAGGCAAAGGATTGCTGAAGCTCAGAGCTCAAATAATAATATGTTGAGATGCAATAGGTAAAGTGATGATACACTAAGTGAACATAAAAGACAAGTTTGGATCGTGTGGGGAAAAGAGAAGCTCGGGAGGAGCTCTTTGCTGGGGAATCTGGGCTTATACGTCGAGCTTCCCCACCAGAAGGACCTTGCCTCAAGGGAAAGAGAAAGGGATCGTTGCGCCAGGCTCTCATGTGTGCTTTGGGTGCCGGGAATTTGAGACTCACCGAGACTGATAATTGGTCGAGCGTCCTTTGTTGTCTTTACTGGAACATGGGTCTCAACTGATTAGTTTGAATCATTGGTTAGATGTGTTAGACAAGACGGCTGCCCGCAAGAAGCGTTGGAAAAAGCAATTATTAAAGAGAATGATGCTCATGTGGAAAAGTGCCCAAGGCTGATTTCATTCACCTCTGGCTCTGGGTTAAGTCATGGAGTCAAGGAGAATAAGATGGAAATAATAATAATAATAGTTGGACGTCGCTATTTAGACTAACCGACCCCTACGGTAACCTTCGGTGGTCGCGCCTTAGCGCGACCCCGCCAGCCATCCGGTCAGGTCAGCCATCCGGTCAACTTTTTAAATTGAAGCTATTTAATGACTAATATCTCAACCAATATTGAAGTAAATACATTAAAATTAGATGCAGATAAGAGCTCTACTCTTCTACTATCTGCCAAGATCGTCGCTGCCTCTTTAGCACTATTCCTCGTCTAATAAGGTCGTCCATAAGAGCTACCATCACACCATGATATCTTATCCTCCACCTCTTATTTTCTTTCTCCTTATTAATTTTTAACTCAATCCACTTTATATTATTAACCTCTACACTAGAAACAATGCCTCCTTTGCATATATAGCGCTTAGATAAAGCAATTTGGTCTGCGTGATTTCTAGCACCTTGTGTAAAGCGCTTTAGTTCCACCTTTATAGTTTCTATGTATGCAGCAAGTTGCTTACTACCACAAATGACAGCCTCTAGCTCTGCTCGCGACCTTTCTTAAAGATCCTGTATAGCATAAAGTCTTTCACCAAGAGAATGGAATCTTACTATAGTTTTTAGTATACTTCCCACTAAATTATCACTGCTTAACTCTAGGGGGGTCTCTGGATGCGCAAACTCTAGTATATTACATAGAACAGCCTCTAGGTTAAATGGCCATATGCCAGTATCTTAAAATCCATGCTATATAGTGCGCTTCTTAAGAGTTTTATAGTAAATTGCCACAAGGGCATGAAAAAACTCAATCTTGTTAATGTTCTCGCATCTAGAGTAGGTTGCATTAATAATAAATTCTAAATGCTAGTATTTAAATGCATGAAATACACCAATATCAAGCGGCTGTAGGATATGGCTTGTATGCAGAGGCAAGAAGAATAGAATAATATACTATTCTTCATAGAATTCAACAAATTCCTTTATATAGTGGGATCCATAGCCATTATATATAAGAAGTTGGTAGGCCCCCTTCTAATATTTCTTTATATCGCGCCAGAATTGCTGTATCCATTGAAATGTAAGTTAATTATTAATATAGCCAGAATCAGAGACTCCAAGATGAAAGTTATTAATTTTAGTAACATTAAACCAGCCACGCAGGATACATTTACCAGCGCAAATAACAAGTGGGGGTGCATGCCAGCCAACTGCATTAACAGCCTTAACAACTATCACATATTCTTGCTCTAAATTAATGCCAATATAAGGCTTCTTGGTCTTTATATCTTATGTAATAACCCATTGGTCCTTGCCAATGCCAATCTAGAAGCCTGTCTTATTAAAGTTCTAGATATCTTCTGGCGCGATCCCATACTTTAATATAACCTCTTCTAGGTCCTTAAACCACTGGGATAGAAGCTGTTAATCCTCTGCATGCTTGTAATCAAGTTCAATTACTTAGAATTATTGTCTCTTATATTATGGATGCCATTAAAGCCAGCGTTGAAGCTATTTAGGTCCAATAGTTGGTACAGGGGTCTCCAGATTATTATAACTTGCTTTAAGGATCATGTTGGCCGCTGCTTTAATTATTCATCTTAAAGGTTTAATTTAATACCTCTCCAAGGTATCTAGATAATGGCAAAGGGCTTTATTTTGCAATAAATTTAGCTTAAGGTTGGTTGGTTCTCAATTCTTTAGAGATGGTCGACCCTGCCAGCGAGATTGTAGTGTCATGCAAGGAACATTAAATTCTCGCGCAGTCTTTAAGATATTTGGTTTTTTCTGGATCTTTAACGCGCAGATAGCCTGCTTGATTCGATTCTCCGTATTTGCATTGAATTTGGCCATGTTGTTGTTGAGTAAATACGTGTTAAAGGTAAAGTAATGAATTATTTAAAAAGTTGACCGGATGGCTGACCTGACCGGATGGCTGGCGGGGTCGCGCTAAGGCGCGACCACCGAAGGTTACCGTAGGGGTCGGTTAGTTAAGACTGCCACTGCATTCTCTGGGGTTAACCAATATTGTTGGAAGCATCTAACTACACCACCCTGTCAAGAACGCGAAAAAGAGCACCACCCCGGCTTTTATGTGCTATGACGAATTAGTAGAGAGCTATACATAGAATGCGAGATCTTTATTTCAAGAGCCTAAAATTATTCTAACAACATACAACGTTGTATCAGATTTTATGATCGGCTAGCTCGGGGGAAAATACATGACAGCTCATAAGCTTATTCTTTGGTCAATCTGAGTGACAGTTGACCGGAGCTTCCGCTGGCCGTTATACTACCAAGGTAGTTCTTCACTCGTCGTAGTCCAAGAATCTACTCCGTACCTTCATGGTTACTACTAGAAGTAGGTAATAACCAAAGTATCCCAGAGATGGTTGACGAGCTGTCCTCGGCAGGCGTACAACGGCTATTATCGTGCACTTTCTCTAGGGTCCTCGCTGAGTCTCGAAATGATCGAGATGGGTTGGTTGATGCTGTCTATCGATGTGAACCGTGGATTTCCGAACGATCTCCCCCATCAGAAGCCAAAAAAGCAAGCTTCAAACGTCCAGACTCCAAAGCGGCTGCGCGGGCCAACAACCCTCCGGCGTCTGTTCTGATTGGGCGAAGCCGCGATATGTGACTCAGTGATCAAGCAGAGCCACAGCCTAACATGACCCTTGCAACCCACCAGCGAATGAAACACGTGTGTTTAACGGGGATCAGGCCCAAAAGAACGAGCGAGAGCCTTTCAGCCCCCAGGCTACTGAGGCTAGAGTCTGGTTCTCTTGGATGGTGACGAAGACAGCGTGATGGAGCCCCCAGCTCTAGATGCCAGGATATTGGCTGACAATGCGGATTGCTCCAAAAAAAAAAAAAAAAAAAACCTCCAACGTAGACCACCATCATCTACTAGCATCCTCGCCGTTCGAAACCTGGAGAACTGAAGCGACGAAGAAGCAAGCTCGACCTGACCGCCTTCAATGGTGATAACGGAGATAAAATCATATTCATCACTAAGCAGTCCTAAGAAGTCCAACTCGCTCCGTTTGCGGCTTCTTCCACTCCTTCCTGCCATCAACAGGAGGAGTCCCTCGTGTCTTCTCACAGCTGTCCAGGCATCCAGATAACGCGTCATTTCTTCACCTGGTGGCCCTGTTTGCTGATTGGTAGTCGAGCTCGGCCCTCATCGACCTCATCATCTCCATATTCACCTGGGCGTCTTGGCACCATCACGCCTCTGGCGATAACATCCTACCTTCGTCGCCTCTCGAGGTGGACTCGTGGAGCAGCCGGTCTATCACATCGTCATCGGCGCGCAATACCATCAGCAGCTGATTCCCCTTGACTTGCGAGTTCATCTTCTCCGCTACCGCATCACCTCGCCTCGCCCTACCCCTCACCTTTTATCAACCGTCAGTGCGCTCCAAGTCGCATCTCAACTACGTGCGCAACAACAGCGTGAACGCCGAGTTGCTTGATAGGAAAACCGGACCGGTTGTACCTCGAACTATTGTCGAGTCGTCGATTGATTTTGATCTTTCTCAACGGGTAGGTGCGACTCGGGAGCTATTACCCTCAGACACCGCGAAGCGCCTGGTTATTGAGAGAGGGATAACTGGTCGGAACCGGAAGCATTCAATCTGCGCTATCTCCAATTATAGGGAACAGATCGGCCTACCTTCGCCTGCCCAGACGCTGTGTGATTGACGCTCACTGTTCACGTACTATTTGCGTTTTCCGGAGACGTTGGTCTCGACCAGCTGGTTGGATCCTTCATCTTACACATTGAACTCAAATCTTAGCTCTTGCTGCGGCAGCCAAAATGAGTCCGACACCACCGTCCACGACGTCTTCCAGCAACGGCGGGGTGTCCCCGGAAGGTCAGTTCAGAGTCGTCCGGAAACGAAATCGAGTCCCCCTCTCATGTGGCCCTTGCCGCCATCGAAAGTAGGCTTTCACATATCCCTTCTCTTGATAAATATGCTTCAGAAAATAGACTCTAACCGCTCGCTAGGCTGAAATGCAATCGTTCCAATCCATGTGAGAATTGCGTCAAACGTGGAGACGCACATTCCTGCACGTACGCACAGACAAACTCTCGAAAGAAGAACTCTGCAAACCAAGCTGCTTCAAACTCTCCCGATGATATGCAAAACAGAATTGACCGACTGGAGAGCTTGGTCCTGTCGTTGATGACCAATGGATCTCAATCCGAAGGCCCTGCCGCCGCCATGGCAGCGATATCTGGCACAAGCAGCAGCGCGGGTTCCGGTCAGCATGCTATCGACCTGGAACTTGACGATGACACACCTATTCAGGAGGAGAGTGACACTGAGCAGGTGACTAAGTCATTCGGCATCATGAAAGTGGACAATAACAAGTCCTACTACATCAGTGATGCACATTGGGCGTCTGTGCTCAGCGAGGTAAGCCACCAAGCTAGAACCTTTTTATGGCATATCTAAATTGCCGCTCAGATTTCAGAGGTTCGCACATATTTCAATACGCACAAGAAACAGTATGAAGAACAGGTAGAGAAGCTGAAGGCAACTCGTCTCCCCACTGACGTTCCTGGTTCGACCCTTCTTTTCGGGGCAATGAAGCCAACGAGCCGAGCGGAGATCATGTCCTCCTTTCCTTCCAAGTACACAACAGACATACTAATCTCGCGATATTTCAACTGCTATGACCCTGCAACTCGTATGTGACTCCCCAGCGACCCTTGAATCTCCGTTACCGGAATACTAAATCCATTCTCAGATTTCCTCCACGGCCCTACCTTCCAAGCTCAGGTAAGCGAACCCTTGGCGCGAATGGAAAAAAATCTCTAACTTCTGGCCCTAGTATAATAAGCATTGGGAAGATCCTTCCCAGACTTGCATTGTCTGGATCGGAATGTTGTTCGCCATGATGCGGCTTTCAATGCTATCATACTATCGCGAGGGTGATGAGCCCCCAGAGTTTCGGGGCAAATCTATAGACATGGCGGGTACATTTAGGAATTTGGTGGCGATGTGCCTTACACTGGCTGACTATACGAAACCTTATCCGTATCTCATCGAGTGTCTAGCCTTTCACCTTCATGGCGATTATTGCCAAACGAAAGAGGCTGATATATCTGTTTGGGTGTTGAACGGCGTCATCGTTCGATTGGCCATGAGGATGGGTTACCACCGTGATTCCAAAGCTTTCCCCAATATCACGCCATTTCAAGGTGAAATGCGCCGGAGGGTTTGGGCCTTTGTTCGGCAAGCCGATCTGCTGTTTTCCTGTCAAGTTGGATTGCCCAGCATGATTAGAACAGGAGACAGCGACAGCGAGCTGCCGCGTAATCTCTATGATGACGATTTCGATGAAAACTGCAAAGAGCTACCCCCGTCACGGCCCCCGAGCGAACCCACCCCACTTTCCTATCTTATCACCAAGTCGCGACTTTCATATGTTCTCGGCCAGGCTATAGAACAGACCTCTTCACTTCAGAACACGTCTTATGATAAGGTCATGGAAATGGATTTGGAGCTCCGCCGCGCGCGGGACATGATCCCAGAGCATCTTCTTGTGCGTCCTATTGAAGAGTCTCCGCTTGACTCACTGGTTCTCATCATGTCACGCTTTTCCGTAAGTCCTCTCTGACTACTTTTCGCATTTATCATATTGACAACCCTCGAAGGCGATGAGTGTCTATCACAGAGCACAATGCATTCTTCATAGGAAATACCTTATTCGGGCACGGGAGAATCCCCGATTTACACATTCAAGGAGGACTTGCATTGATTCTGCTATGGAGTTGCTACGATTTCAGACGATGCTCCACGCGGAAACACGACCGACAGGTCGGCTGAGGAGTCGGCAGAATCGAGTAACGTCTCTCAGCGCCAGCGATTTCTTACTTGCTGCAACTATCTTATGCCTCGATCTTTACCATGGAAACCAGGTGCCCAATGCCGCAAGGACTTCTCCTGATACATATGCTTGGGGCAGAGAGCGACGAGAGGAGATTCTAGCTGCTGTACAGCGAAGCAAAGAAATATGGGATGAGCTTCGGGATGAGACCATGGAAGCATGGAAAGCTGGCGGTGCGCTTGGAGTTATGCTCAGCAGGCTCCAGCGGGGTCCCGAGGCAACTCCAATCACTCCAGCATTTGAGCCTCAAGACGAAAAGCAAAGCGCTGCGATGACCTTGGGCCTGCTTAGCAGTGGCATGACTCCTCTCAGTCAAGGCGCGCCGTTTAATGATATGCCGGCAAAGCCAGACACCCCATTATCAGCAATCCCAGGCTTCGGAGCGGACGCAGTTCCTGGCGCTTCCTCCGTGTTTAACAATATGTTTGGTCAGATGCCAGAAATGCAAATCAATCTAGACTGGGTTTGTCACCCCTTTCCCGTATGCCATCAGTGCTTTGGCTGACCATGATCTAGGATGCATGGGATAACTATATTCAAGGCGGCGCGCTTGATCCGTCGAGTTCATGGTGGTCGCCCATGGATATTCAACAACAGACTACCAACCCATTATCTCCGACACAAATATCGACGCAAAGCAACACTGCTCGAACACTACCACGCACAAATAACATGTTCCCTCAAGGTAACGGCTACGAACCTGACGGCTCTACTTAGGTTTCGACTTCAATTTTTTTTTACCTCTGGTGAAGAGTCTTTGCATTTATACTATCCCGTCGTCTTTTCGGGCAAGCGAAAAGTCAATTTCCGGGTGTCAGGTTTGTTTTTTTTGTGATGCTCTGTTGAACTTCCTTACTATATATTCTATACCTATGATATCCATGTTTGTTAGTGATTGTTGTTGTCCTTTACCAGAGTTCCTGGGATTTGTGGGTCTTGTACAAATACGCTCTCCCCTCCCTGTGTCTATATGATTATTATGATGGGGGTTATACGATATATTTATGGGGTGGACAAGAAATACCCTGCGTAGAAACTCTCCGGCTGAGTATAACGGAATAAACATATTTATAACTAAATCTATGCAACTGTTATTTCATACCTTTTCACTTTGAATTGAGCTGGGTTCGGGTTGACTGGTAGTGGTTATCTTTATCATCACGTGACAGGATGGGAGCATTTCATCCAGATTCCACAGCCTAGAACTTTTGCACTTTGTAGTCGAACGAGAGCGCCTGTATACCAAGGAATTCAGTTCGTTGCTGATTGATTGGCGGGAGACAATATGTACAGCCTCACAACATTGGGAAGCATATGGCGACTAGCTAACACGAATCTTTTGCAGGTATATCCTTCGGCGCACTGCTTGTCGACTTTTATCGACTCCGCTTCCCGTCCGGTCGAGGTTACCCCCGGTGTCGAGTCCCCCTCATCATATTCCTCTCTGTCGAACGATATCTCAGAGTAAATGGGTTAGAAATGACGCCCAGTCGATAGCCAGCGATACGAGCTCCGCCATCAAGACGACAGCTACCCCTACAACTCCCACATCCGACGCATCGGAGCCATCGATACAATGCGAAGCCGATAAAGCGCAAGAAGCCGCTGAACAGCCTCTAGAAGCTTCATCGGAGGTGAAGGATACATCATATACTGCTACAGAGAGCACGGAATCGACACCAAGTGCTGCCCCCAACCCAAGTTTCGACGTTGATTTGTCACAAATCAGGGAGGCAGCCGCGGGTGAATCAGAAGCGGAGCGGAAACGGATCCAGAAGGAGAACTGGGCGAGTTTTAGGAAAAAACAGTCAGAGCCAAGGGAGACGGTATTTCTTGGCAACCTTTTCTACGATTTGACTGCAGAAGATCTGAAGAAGTACATGTCGAAGTTTGGGGTCGTTCATGCAGTGAACGTTATATATGACGATCGGGGTATTAGTAAAGGGTGAGCAATTTCAATCGCCCTATCTCTCTACCTTTAGTCGACCTGTGGCTGATATTGTCCTTGCAGATTTGCCTACGTTCAGTTTGACAGATGGCAGTCCGCGCAGACGGCAATTGAGGCAATGCACATGAAAATCTTCCAAGGGCGCCGTGTCACCATGCACTACGCCCACTCCAGCATCATCTCCAACTGGGGATATATACCACCTTCAAAGGTGCTGTATGTCGGAAACTTGCCGTTTGAGATGACGGACCGCGACTTCAATACTCTTTTCCGCGGCATCAACAATTTGATTGATGTTCGGGTATCAATGGATCGTCAGACAGGCCAATTCCAGGGCTACATTCATGCGGAGTTTACAGACGTTAAAAGCGCAGAAATCGCACTCGAGAGACTCTCGTTGCTGAAACCGTACAAACGAAGGCTTAGCGTTATGTTCTCCAACAACATTCGGGGGTCCAAAGGAACCGCGTTAGCGACGCCGGCCGACGATGACAACATATAATATCACTAAGCAAGCATTTTAGGCGCCGGGGCGGTTTTATTCGATATCGAATTTAGGCATTGAGTGTACTTTTAGCACGAGCATTTATATATAAATCTGATGTAAAATAGTGTCCGTTACCTCAAAACCCTTGCTCTAGGATTGTTCAGCACATCCTAGTAACTATCTTTTCATACTACGTACACGTGACTAACGGGGGACCTCGGCTGGTGGTGGTTCTCCCGATCGGCTCTCAGCGGCGCCGAACCCCACGTTTCAAGCATCTGGAGGCGGGCAACTTTCTCTCCTCCTCCTTCCTCATATCATTATTTCCTACCAGCAAAATACCCCTGAGTTGTCCTTATTTTAAACCAGTCATTCTCTTTGGTTTATCCGTGGCGAATCGTCTCGGGTCTTTTATACAAAATGTCTTTCCTCGGTGGCGCCGAATGCTCGACGGCGGGAAACCCATTGACACAGTTTACGAAGCATGTTCAAGATGACAAGTCTCTTCAACGAGACAGACTCGTCGGGCGTGGGCCTGGTATGCAAGAGGGCATGCGCTCTTCGGGGATGATGGGAGGCCACGACCAGGTACAGTACCGATCTTTGCCGTTCCCGTCTCAAACGTTCGAGGATACTGGGATGGCTAACCGGCTGCTTAATAATGTGCTATACAGATGATTGACGAGTTCGCCCAACAATCCGCCCAGTTACCGGGAGGTGTTAATCAGCAGATGAGGATGGAGATGGAACAAGTGCGACACCAATTAGAACAATTCCAGCAGACACCTCGGACAGGCTCGCCCGGTTGGGCGGCCGAGTTTGACCCCGGGGAGCATGCTCGCATGGAGGCTGCCTTTGCCGGGCCCAAGGGTCCTATGATGAATAACAGCTCCGGGTTTACGCCTGCCGAGTTCGCTCGCTTCCAACAACAGAGTACTATGAGTGTTCCTCAATCAGCTAGCCCCGTCACCGCGGGTCAGTCACCAATGATGGGTAGTTACCAGCGACCTATGGGTATGGGATACATGGGCTACGGGGGAATAGGGATGATGCAGCCTGGTTATAGCCCCTTGATGCACCAGCAGCAACACCAACAGTCGGCGGAGGCCACCGCTCAGGATAAGGGGAAAGGACGGATGGTTGAGCTTGACGACGAGAACTGGGAGGCCCAGTTCAAGCAGATTGAGTTGGCGGATAACGAGCAATTGGATAACGAGGCCAACGCAGCCATAGAAGCGGAGATGAACGATCTTGACAGGTCAGTCCACCAAAGTTCAGACAATCTGGGGGATAAATTTCGTGGTATGGAAGAAGCGTGGGAAAGAGCTCAAGCTGAGGTGGCAACAAATAGGAAACTCGCCGAGGGAGTCAATGACTTCGATATCAACGACAACCTGCACATGGGTGATATGAGCGAATGGGATGGGTTTGATAACCTCACTACTCGATTCAAGGAACCTCGATTGGGTGATTACACGTTTGAGGAGGAGAACGTCTTCCGCAACGTGACTAACCCGTTCGAGGAGGGGATGAAGATTATGCAAGAGGGTGGTAACTTGTCTTTGGCAGCGTTGGCGTTCGAGGCTGCGGTGCAAAAGGATCCCGAGCATGTAAAAGCGTGGACCATGCTGGGTACTGCTCAGGCTCAGAATGAGAAGGAGCTTCCCGCTATTCGGGCACTCGAGCAGGCTCTCAAGGTTGATCCGAACAACCTCGATGCCCTCATGGGCCTGGCCGTCTCATACACAAATGAAGGATACGACTCAACGGCGTACCGGACACTGGAGCGCTGGCTGTCCGTCAAGTATCCTCAAATTATCAACCCTGACAATCTCTCCTCGGATGCCGACTTGGGCTTCACTGACCGTCAAATCCTTCATGAACGAGTTACAGACCTTTTTATCCAAGCTGCCCAGTTGTCGCCCTCTGGGGCGCAGATGGATCCTGATGTCCAGGTCGGTCTTGGAGTTCTATTCTACTGCGCGGAAGAATATGAAAAAGCCGTTGACTGTTTCACAACGGCGCTGGCGAGCACAGAGTCAGGAACGACGAACCAGAAGGAGCAGCTTCATCTTTTGTGGAACCGCCTGGGAGCTACGCTCGCCAACTCTGGCCGATCAGAGGAGGCCATCGAAGCGTACGAACAGGCGTTGAACATCAATGCAAACTTTGTCCGCGCGCGATACAACTTGGGCGTGTCCTGCATTAACATCGGTTGCTACCCAGAAGCCGCGCAACATCTGCTCGGCGCCCTTTCCATGCACCGTGTTGTTGCGGAAGAAGGCCGCGAACGTGCCCGGGAGATCATCGGAGGCGGCGACGGCAGCGGCATTACGGATGAACAGCTCGACCACATTGTGCACCAGAACCAGAGCACCAACCTATATGACACACTGCGACGAGTATTCAGCCAGATGGGTCGACGGGATCTGGCGGACATGGTGGAGTCAGGGATGGACGTCAACGTGTTCCGAAAAGACTTTGAATTTTAAATAGGTATTGGATTAGATTGTAACTACTAGGGCCAGAGATATCCATAGGTGCGTGGCATAGAATTATGATTGTGATGAATATATCAGTTCAACAGTTGTTGTAGTCATGGCAGTCCCAAATGACCTCATTTCAACCCCAAAATTGAACCTCGGGACTTTTGGCGTCCCGCATCTTCTCCGCTCGAACCGTTATCTTCTCCGCTTCACATATCCATGACAACCGTTCATTGATTATTTCGGGGGAAACTTTGCATAGCACCAGAATGGCTGTCAAAACAGGTGCTCAACTCATCGCGCGCACCCTGCGCGACCTTGGGGTCACAGTGATCTTCGGCATCGTCGGCATACCCGTCGTCGAGATTGCAGAAGAAGCGATCAACCTGGGCATTCGATTCGTCGCCTTTCGCAACGAGCAAGCCTGCAGCTATGCAGCCAGTGTCTATGGATATATGACAGGACGGCCTGGTGTCTGTCTGGTCGTCGGCGGTCCTGGAGTTCTTCATGCATTGGCCGGGGTATGGTTGCCTAATATGCCTTTATGAACGACCCAAACTCACGTGTACATCGTTACATAGATTGGAAACTCATCAGCGAATAACTTTCCCCTTCTCGTGCTTGCTGGATCGGCCGAGTCTACGCTCGTAACCAAGGGTGCCTTCCAAGAAATGGACGCCATTTCCCTCCTAACCCCCCACACGAAGTTCGCTGCCCGCGCCTCCTCGCTCGATTTTATCCCCAGTGCTGTTAAGAATGCCTACCGGACATGTTGGTATGGCCGCCCGGGGCCGGCATTTGTCGATCTACCTGCCGACATCATCCAGGGAAAGCTGTCGCCGGAGTTTGCAGTGCCACAGCCAGAGAACTTACTTGTCGCATCACCACCTAAATCCAGCGGAGATCCTTCATTGATTCTGACAGCTACTCAGCTTTTGAAGACAGCTCGGGCCCCACTGATTGTTATTGGAAAAGGTGCTGCATATGCGCGCGCCGAATCGGGCATTCGCAAGCTGGTTGATCAGACACAGATCCCGTTCCTTCCGACGCCCATGGGGAAGGGCGTCGTGCCGGACTCGCACCCGCTAAATACATCCAGTGCGCGAAGCGCTGCATTGAAGCATGCAGACGTAGTTCTAATTCTGGGGGCACGGCTCAATTGGATCCTGCACTTTGGCGAAGCACCAAAGTGGTCTCCCAAGGCTAAGATTATCCAGGTCGATATCTCGGCAGAGGAGATTGGGCGAAACGCCGCGAGCACAGAGCTAGGTATCCTGGGAGATATATCCCTAGTTGTCGGACAACTCACGGCATCGCTGTCCAATTGGCGATACTCGCCTTCCGCCCATTTCCCAAGACTACTCGCAGACTCAGCAAAGACGAACGAAGACAAGGCTCAAAAGGCCGCTCTCCGACAGACACCCGCCAATACACCACTCACATACCAGCGTGCCTACCACATCATCAAATCAACCCTCAACTTATTGACACCCGCTGAAGATGGCGATATCGTGTACGTCTCTGAAGGCGCCAACACAATGGACATTTCCCGCTCCATCTTCCCGCTATACCACCCACGTCAGCGTCTTGACGCAGGAACATACGCCACCATGGGTGTAGGCATGGGGTACATCGTCGCAGCGCACGAAGCATTCAACTCAATCCCTGAGGGAATGTCGAAACCCAAGAAGATTGTCGCCTTTGAGGGCGATAGTGCATTCGGCTTTAGCGCCATGGAAATCGAAACACTGGCCCGATACAGAATCCCCGCGCTGATCTTCGTAGTTAACAACTCGGGCATCTACCATGGCGACAGCACCTCTAAGGGCGCGTGGAAGACACTGCAGGACCAGACTGTCTCAAATGACACCAAGTCCGACGATGCGCCTGAGAAAAAGGGTCTACGGTCAACGAGTCTTCTCTATGAGACTAGGTATGAGATGTTGGCTACGATGTGCGGTGGCAGGGGGTACTTTGTGCGGAATGAGGAGGAGCTCGAGAAGGCGACGAGGGAAGGTTTCCTGAGTGATACGGTCACTCTTGTAAACGTTATCGTGGAGCCGGGTATTGGGAAGGAGATTGGCTTTGCATGGCAGAGCCAGGCGAAGGAAAACCCGCACGAGGGAAAGGCGAAGCTATAGTCCCCATTTATGAATGTGTGCTGTCCCAGGATAGTTATGTCCTTGTGTTACCTAAATCATGTATATGTCTTCCTTTCTCTTTCTTCCATCAACGACCGAAAATCTGATCTATAACCTTTCCAATAGATACAGCCCTCTCCTCTCCAAATCTACCCCCGACAATCTGCACCGTCACAGGCATCCCCTTCACCAAGTCGATATCATCTATCTGTTCATTAGACAAAACATGCCAAAAGCCAGGAAGAAAACATACACTGCTCGTGATTAAACCTATCAGACTCATTCCTTGGCACATGCTCACTCCACTCCTCATCCTTGCCGGGATCATCAAGCTCAGCATCAGCCGTGGCAACGGGGACAGTTACAGCCGCATAGTTGAGCAGATTGTATAAGGCCGTATACCCCAACCACTGCTTACTAACAACCCACGTCTTGGGTTTATAGCCTACCCAAGGTGTAACGGGGAGTAAGAGAGCATCGATGCCGGATGAGACCCATTGTGCGAGGTAGCGTTCTTGGTAGGACCATTTTGCTTCTTCGATCTGGGAACGGTGATTAGGGTTAGTTAGGGTGCTATATATGGGATGAGATAAATGGGCAGCAGAGAGACGGGTGTTATCCGTACCTTTTCGCGCTCTTGACTCGAGAGCTCGTCTGTTGCTGTTCCAACAAGCATTCCCTGTATGAGCGGTTCATCAACAATGGCGCAGAGCTGTCGGCAGTGGTGGCCACCGTCTGCGAGGACGGACTTTGTCCAGAGGTTTGTGCCTTCGGCATGGATTGACGTATCCCATTCGACCACTACTGGTAATCAGCAAATCGATGCCCTAAAAAGCCTCGAAACAATAGTGGTCTGAACAGACAGGGGAAGATACCTTGATGTCCAGCATCCTTCAACCTCCTCGCAGTTTCCCTCATGGCACGCATAACCGGAGGCTGAGGCCGAACGACACCATCATCATAGACAATACCCAGTTTCAGTTTCCGAGTCGGCGGCGGCGGCGCAGCGAGTTCCTTCCTCCAGGGAATTGGGATACACCCCGGATCGAGGTTCCAGGGGTTCGAGTCGAGGAGGCTTTGCATGAAGTATTCAATGGTTGAGAGACTTCGTGCCATGGGGCCTGCCACGGGTGGGACGAGGTAGTGCTGATGCATACTGCAACTTGATTAGCACGGGGTGCCACTCTCTGTAGGGTAGTGCGGGTGGTACAATGAACAGTTCCAGGGAACCCGTCCCGTCGTCGGACAGATTGAGTACAGGCCCTGGAGGGTAGACGGGACGCGAATTGAGCCTCCAATGTCCGTCCCAATTCCGAGTACGCTGCCTCCGGCGCCGACGAGAGCGCCTTCGCCCCCCGAGCTGCCGCCGGAGATGAGGTTCCTATTGAAGGCGTTGACGGATTGGCCGAAGACGTGGTTGTAGGAGTCGGACATCTACACCGCGGTCAGTTCATACATCTTAATTGAATAAAGAGGTGAAGAACGAAGAGCGCACCATCAACGACTGCGGTACATTCGTCTTCGCATACAGCACAGCGCCCATAGACTCTAGCAACTGCACCACAGAGTCCGACTTTGCTGCAGGCTTATTCGCCAGTCCAACCCAACCTACAGCCAACATCAGCTCACTATACCACGCATCCATCCCGGCATTTACTGATTGAAGACACCATGGTAGGAAGGAGATGAAACCTACCAACAGTCGTATCGAACCCCTGCACATCAAACCGATCTTTCACCGAAACCGGCAGCCCATGCAACGGCCCCTTCACCTTCCCCAACTTCTCCATCTCTTCATCAAGAATCCTTGCCTTCTCTAGCGCCAGATCAAAGAAGATCTCCGTCAGACACCCCGTCATCTGCTGTGCAATTGCAGCCCGCTTACAGAAAGCCGTGGTGAGTTGCGCCGAACTGACCTCGCATGTGGCGAGAAGGCGCACGAGAACCGTGACGTCGTCGATCTCAGTCCATTGCAGTTCCTCTTGGGTGAGGATGCCGCAGGTACGGATTGTGTCGAGAGTGGTTGCTGTGGTGGATGCGATGGTGGATTGGGGGAGGTGCCAGGCTAGGGGAATGGATTCGAGCTGGGCAGCGCGCTTTTGCAGCACAATGGGTTTCCAGTGGGGGGTTGTCATTTTGCTCTTCCTTAATCTCTTTGATTGTTGGTTGTAGCTAGGTCTTATCTGATGGTTTCTGCAGCGTGTTGTCGAAGTGGATGGGAGGGGGAAGTATACCCACTGAAGTTGGAGGCATCTGATCTGCGGGGAAAAGAGGGGTTCCTGATATGTCAACCGTGGTTATTCCAAGTCTGAACATTAGTATTCATATTCGATACCAGTACACTTATATTTACAGATCATGCCGTATGGGTGGACACCAATTACACCGTTATTAACATGCTGGCGTTCTTATACCACGTCAGCAGCGGATTTTCGCCGCTCCTTGTCTCTGTATCCTCAATGTACGCCCAGCGCTTCATAAAGTCCTCATGGCTCACCACTTGTGTCAACTTTCCGGTAACTGCTCGGTAGATATCTTCGACGACGTTGAAATCGGTGGGGAAGAAGATGTCAAAGTACCCTTGGTGGACCTGGAAGATGACGTGAGCCGGAATGAACAAGTCTAAGTCGGGAATATTACTTACGAAGGGAGTAGAGACAGGGACGGTTCTCCGCTTGTATCGTGTTTGTACCACTGGCGCATTAAATCCCGGCACTGCATCTGGAAGACTGCTAAAGTCGCTGGCCACTAGCCGGTGGCCGGGAAAGTAGGTATCGAGAATGTCAAAGAACTGCATCAGCCGAGTTGGGACGTACTCAGGCAACGTAAAAGGCTGCTGGAAGGGCAGAATCCCCCGGGCTTGTCGCGTGAATCTCGGGCCTAGCGGGCTCGGGAAGTCACGTCGAGCTGCGGCTTGGCGGACGCGCAAGAATCGTGAGGCTACGGGATCAAGTTGAGGAGTGTAGTACTCATGGAACTCGCCATCCTCGTCAATCAGCACTCCTCCCTGTTGTGGTAGTTCGGTCTTGGAGTCATAGCGAATAGTGTCGTGCGCAAAGTTATCGATAACCTCAAGCGCAAGGAAGAAGCACGGCGAGTGCACGTAGTTGTCCCATTCGAAGATCGATTTGTTGATAATCTCGACATGATCCAAATGACCCGCTGCGTACAGAGAGTCGGTCAGGTTCTTCATCTGCAGCCCTGCCAAAGCTGGAGAGATCTCAATGATGCGGAACTTGGTTCGTTGATAGACCTCATAGTCTGTGTCACGGATGAAATCAAGAATATTGATCATCAGCGTCCCATTTCCGGCGCCCATTTCGTATATGATCAGGTCGTGGTAGGGGTACTGCGTCAGCTTGTAATTTGACACCAGGTACCGGGCGATGGTCTCCCCATAGTAAGGTCGAAACAACTCGGTAGGCGTATGCCACAATTGGCGCGCTTCGTCCGGCCGTTTTTCATCCAACAGGTCTTCAAACTCCGTATAGCGCTCGCCTAGCATCCGGTGAAATGCAGGTCCATCCTCAATATTGTTGAAATTGAACGGTTCTCCGGGACTAAAGATTGTCGCGTGCTTGGAAAAATAGCCATAATAGGGGTTGTAAAGGCTGTCTGTATCGCGAAAAACAAAAATCAGCAAAACGGCCAAAAGAAATCATACACATTCAGCCTACCATCGATGAATTCTCGCGTCAGCATCTTCACCTGGCGTGGCCGCTCCGGTCGATGGCGGAGATCCTTCGCCGTCACCAATGGGTACGTTTGCAGCTCCTTCTCAATATCTTTCGGGTAGTCCCCGCGCTTCGTCCAATTCATGCCATCATCCGTGCTCTTGCGCTTTGTCCGTGCCCGACGAGAAAGAAACGTCCGGCACTGTTGGTAGGATGGTCCAGACAAGCGCAAGGTGTGCGCCGAGGAAGGCGAGCGCTGCAGGGATTGGCAAGCAGGGTGACGGAACAACTGTCGAAACAGCTGATTAAGGACTGAAGAGTCCATTTCAGGACGAAGAACCGACCGAAGGGGACGATGAAAACGTGTTGAGAATAACGGAGAGAGAGGTTAGACAATTCGGTGGATTCTGATGATAGATTGCGGGCGGAGGTTCAGGTGGCCCGAGCTTTTACCATTGCATACTGGGAGCTGCTGGGCAGCGGACTCGTCAGTTTTCCCACTCCCAACCGTTCCGAAGTCATTCTACCGATGACCGACCATTCTCGCATATACATTGGTTCCGCCTTTGTGGCGGGCGTGGTCCTCTCGATAGCTCTCAAGCGCCTGTTCTATCCAGAGCTTGAGGAGCTCACCAGAGAGGACCGAACTCGTCATCGATCTGCGAAATCGCTCCAGGACGCTTCTGCGGATCCGCTTATTGCGAGACATGGACCTCCCGCTATTGTAGAGGGAATCGAGGGATGCATAGGAAATACTCCTCTGCTGCGGATCAAGTCTTTGTCCGATGCGACAGGGTGTGAGATTCTCGGCAAGGCAGAAGTACGTGAACCTATTTTGATGCTTGCTACGGTCGCTGCGCCTTCGGCCTCCTCGAGTCAATATCTAACACAGACCTAGTTTCTCAATGGAGCCGGTCAAAGCTCAAAAGACCGCGTGGCTTTGAGTATGATTGAAATAGTATGTGATGTCCGTCGAATTTCTTGATAGCCCTCTGACCCAGATCAGGCAGAGGAGAAAGGTCTACTGACTCCCCATTCGGGAGACACAGTCTATGAAGGTACAAGCGGCTCGACTGGCATCTCACTAGCGACATTGGCTAGAGCAAAGGGTTACTTGGCGCACATGTAAGCACTCCCGTCTTTCCTTTCGTATGACTTGGGACTGACTTGATTACCAGCTGTATGCCATCCGACCAGGCCATCGAAAAGTCAAATCTACTATTGAAACTAGGAGCAATCGTCGATCGCGTGCCGCCGGCTCCTATTGTAGAAAAGGATAACTTTGTTAACCGCGCAAGAGCACTTGCGCATACACATTCTTCATCGTCAGAGGGCTCGAATGGAAGAGGATACTTCGCAGACCAATTCGAGAACGAGGCAAACTGGCGGGCTCACTATAACGGTACCGGTCCTGAGCTCTACGCCCAGTGTAATGGATCAATAGATGCATTTGTTGCAGGTGCCGGAACTGGAGGCACCATCTCTGGCGTTGCCCTCTTCCTCAAACCCAAGATCCCCAGCCTGACCGTTGTGGTAGCCGATCCCCAGGGGAGTGGGTTATACAATCGAGTCCGTTACGGAGTCATGTTCGATCCGAAGGAGAAGGAGGGAACCCGACGTAGGAGACAAGTCGATACTATCGTGGAGGGCATTGGAATCAACCGTGTAACAGCAAACTTTGAAGTAGGACGAGAGCTCGTTGACGATGCTGTGAGGGTCACAGACGCGCAGGCTCTAGCAATGGCTAGGTGGCTTGTTGAAAAAGACGGAATCTTCGTTGGGAGCAGCAGTGCCGTGAACTGTAAGATCCCAGATCCATATTTAGTTCGCTGATACTCACATCCGACATAGGCTTTGCAGCGGTAAAGACAGCTATGAAATTGGGACCCGGTCATCGAATCGTCACAATGCTTTCTGACTCGGGTTCAAGACATCTTTCGAGATTCTGGGCGAAAGCTGGGGACGTAGGTGGCGCTGTCGACACGAAGCTAGAGGACGTCTTGAACGCGAAAGAGGACCAGTAAGGCTCTGGCCATGTGTTTCGCGGCAACACCCTGTTTATGTCGCCTTGCAATAAACCCTGATCATTCGATTCAACTGTTCGATCGATCTGAGGCTGAATCTAATGCAGACATCACCTTGTCGCACTCATCTCATGCCTCAAAGGGCAACCCAAGGCTATGATAAGGATACTGAACGAAGCTCGGACTCGCTGCTAGTTAGAAGGCTTCCAGGCTTCTGTCCCGCCAGGCCATTCGTTGCTGCCAAGCTGCACGAGCGGGCTTTCCTACGTACTTCCGCCATCGCCACCCGCCCAAAGTTGCAACAGTTTGAATTCCACCTCCGCTTGCGACCTTCGCGGTAGTTCAGCACGGATCCCAGGCCAAGTGAGATCTGACTGGTCCTTGATTCTTGCTAACCTCGCAAGCTCGGCTTTTGACCAGGGCTTTGATGAACGAGGAGGGTTCACGTGGCGCTCATTCCAATGGCGACCAAACCAATAATGCAGCTGAAAGAGTTTCTTCTGAGGAAAATGATCCAGAATATCTTTCCACTTCATCCCCTGGGTCACCTTCATTCGGATGATTAGCCTAGCTTCATCTGGCGCGATAATTGTTCTTGCACGTTTAGTTCCTATAGGAGTCGATTCGTGGTTGGTGTCTTCCGGGTTAAGTCCTGGCGTCGGTGAATCTATCGAACGGCCACTGCGTTGAGTGATCATCTCTAGCTCCTTTTTCAGGTGGATGAGGTCATGTCCGTTGTCTGCAGGATCAGAAAGCGCGGCTTGCAAATGCGAGACATACCCTCCTTCGGTAAATGATATGTTGCAGTAATTGCACGTATTTTTCGTACGACTTTCCACGAAGGGGTCCCTGCGCTTCTCCCTGATGTATACGGCACCTTTCGGGGTCGGTGATGGCTCATGGTCCTGTAACGGATCGTCGGACTCACTTCCGTCTGGGGTATCTGCAAATGACCAGTCGCGGGCAACGGGCTTGGGAGGGTCATTCTTCCGCTTTTTCGGGCTGTCCTTTTGTTTTCTTCTTTTCACGACATCTGTGTTGCGTCTGGACTGCGAGGGGAGAGCCCAAAGAGAACCCGCTCCAGGTGGAGACTGGATGCGGGTGGGAGTGACAATGGGTCTCGGTATAGATTTGTTCAGCATAGTTGGGGCTGTCCACTTCGGACTGATCTCAGGAACGCGCCAAATCGGATCCACAGCCTCATCGAGTCTTCCGTTATGTTCGACCGTAGATTGGTTGGATTCTTCGGCGGCGAGAGAATTTGCTTTTTCGGTGACAGTCTCGCCCGTCCCAAGTTCCCGGGCGTGGGTGCCCTGAACACATAGCGCAGTATCTAACAAAGAATCCACACTTGACATGTCGTCGTCTTCAGCCTCCGACGTCGTGCTTGTCCTGTCGTCCGTCGTTTGCCGCGACTTTTTGGGCACGAATAGCATTTGTGATAGTCTGGATACCGCTCCCCGCCCGGCATGTTGATCCGAATCACTGTCGTCGGTTCTCTGCGTGTGATGGTGTCTGGAACTCTCCTCTTTCATACACTCCGCCGAGGTGTCCGGTTCCAATAGCCAGTCCTCAATGGTCGCAGCGTTGTCCTCCTCATCAATCGTGTGAAGATGCCCATTGTTCACAAGTATGTCCCCCGTCTGAAGATCAATCTCATCACCGACATCTGTAAAATCCCGACCGTACTTTTCGAAGATACCCTCAAAGATGGATTTCAGTCGCAGGTCGTTTTGAGCACGTGCAGCCTGTAAACCAACGTGACTCGAATCGTCCTCGCTCTCGTTCTCGGGCTCTGGCGAGAGTGATAGCGGTCTTTTCAATGGTCTCTCCATATTTGCGCGCGGAAAGAACTTGGCATTTCAATGCGAAGGGGTGTCAATTGAAGGAAGGACCCAGGTCGCGCAGCCGAAAAGTATAGGGATTAGGGAAAGCCGTTGGATCCAGGGAAGGGAGGTGCACGCGGGAGTATTTCGAATGGATTTTGCTGCGATGGAGGTCGAGAGCGAATGCTGGAAAATGCGAGCTGAATTAGGGCCAAATGGAAGAGCTAGAAGACAAGAAATTGATCACACACAATCCTAGGACAATGAAGCTGCGCATTCATAGAGAAAGTTGGCCTTGTTGTTCTTAAATCTGAGAAGTAGCAGGCGACTTTGTTGCTGTTGATCCAACCCTGTAACAAAGGCGGGCCACCAAAACATCAACCGCGGATCGCCGCATGACGTTCTCCGACCACCTTCATCAACTACTATCAACTGCAACACATCCGCCTCCCTCGTCTTCGGCCATGCCACCAGAATGACCGAAAATTACACTCTTGTTATCTTCAGCAAATATGTCTTGCCAAAAGTGTCGTACACCTCTAAAGTTAGACGGCTCTCTTGAGTCGCTGAACCCGGCTGCATTCGATTTGCTTATCGGTAACAACCTCCCAACTCCTCGCAGGCACCCAACTAACAAGGGCTGGTCAGGCTCTACAGGTAAAACACTACCGGACCATACTGTCAGCACGGCTCGATTATCCTACCCACAAGAGCGCCGAGAGCTGTACGATCGAGTTTCGAAGAATGCCTCGTCGCCCGCGTATCGGAGGTCAATACCGGCGCCCCGGCAGGCTGGGGGTAGCCTGGCAACACAACCACGACTAGGGCGAGGAGACAGTGGCAACATGTCTTTCGTTATGCTTACAGAGTCCCAAGTCGGCCCACCGCAGGCCATTGGAGTTGACAGCTCCTCGTCGAAAGCTAAGCGGGGTCACAATACACAGAGTGATGAACATGGTCTGGAACATGGCTCGTTCGCAGACCAAGCCGAGCGCACAGGCCGATTATTTGAGGTTATCTCCTCCCGCTCCGATATTGATCATCCGGTCTGCACAGAATGTACCGAGATGCTAGTGGAAGGCCTCCAACAACGCCTTGTAGACGCCACAAAAGAACGAGATGCATACGTAACATTCCTACGAAACTTGAACTCATCTGTCCCAACACAGGAGGAGATTGAGGCAGCCGAAAAATCCCTCAAAGAGACCTTGGAGGCTGAGGAGGCGGCATTTGCGGAACTTGTTACCCTGGAAAAAGAGAAAGCCGGTTTAGATGACGAAATCGCGCAGCTAGAGGAAGAATCTCGTCTTTTAGATCTCGAAGAGGAAAGGTTCTGGCGCGATCGAAACGCATTCTCTTTGGTCCTTGCCGATTTCCAAAACGAGCGGGACGCGTTGAATATGAGATACGACCATGATTCTCGACAGCTCGAAAGGCTACAAAGGACCAATGTGTACAATGACGCATTTTGTATCGGTCACGATGGCTTCTTTGGGACAATAAATGGCCTTCGTCTTGGCCGCCTGGCAAATCCGTCAGTTGAGTGGCCTGAAATTAATGCCGCCTGGGGTCAGACAGCACTGCTTCTAGCCACTATAGCAGATAAACTGAACTTTCAATTTCAGGGCTACCGGATGAAACCCATGGGTTCGATGTCAAAAATCGATAAATTCGAATATTCACGGCCTTCACCGGCGCAATCGACAGTCGATGGGGGCAATGCACTTGTCAACATTGTTAGCCTTGAGCTTTTCTCTTCGGGCGACCTACCGCTCCATATTCCATGGATTCACCGCCGGTTCGACACAGCAATGGTGGCCTTTCTAGACTGTCTACGCCAGCTTGGAGAGTTTGTGGAGAAAACCCCAGCTCCAGCGCCCTCCAGTCGTCGAGGCCAGGCGGGTGCCGTTGTACCCGGCTTGAAATTGCCATATGAGATCAAACGGGACAAGATTGGCGATGCAAGCATTAAGCTGGGGTTCAACCAGAACGACGAGACCTGGACACGGGCTTGCAAGTACACCTTGACATGTTGCAAATTCTTGTTGGCACATGCCAGCAACGTTGCAAGTGCAGGCTCGAGTAGCTCAGCCGCTGTCGCGGCTGCAGCCGTTACTGCTGGAGAGCAAGCTAGGCTAGCAATGGCTAGCCCTTCTAAGAGATAGAAGAAGTCCGGCCTAATCCTATATCTTCGCCCACAGGTCACGTTGGGCTACCCAAATTTGGTTGTCGGCATCGCTGCTAATCCGTTTTTGAGCCCGTCGACATACCAGGTGGCGAAACCTATAAGAGTTGTATCTACTAGATCACGTATCTTAGATTGCTGGCCTGGGTTCGGTTAGTACCTTGTCAGCTCGAAGCGCACATGTACCACTAGGCCCGCTGCCACCCTGGCGTGTTCCCCGCCCATCATAATTACCAGCATGGAACGACCAGCGACCTCCCTTGCCTGCGAAAATGCAGATAATCACCACCATGGCACACCAGCCGAAGGGAGTCTGGCAAGGCCTTTCTTTCTTTTTCTCCTGACGCCCCGCCACCATGTCCAGAATATGTCCGAGGGTCTTCCTTTCAGGGAGAAGGATGGACCAGCAAGCATTGTGTTCGGGCCCCGGAGCTCACAATCTCAAATCATCAACAAGAAATAATCAAGTTATCCCGCGCCTAAGTTCTCCTTAACCTCTTGGCTTAATCCAACCACCAAA
Source organism: Aspergillus carlsbadensis (assembly GCA_025688815.1). Classification (NCBI taxonomy): domain Eukaryota; kingdom Fungi; phylum Ascomycota; class Eurotiomycetes; order Eurotiales; family Aspergillaceae; genus Aspergillus; species Aspergillus carlsbadensis. The sequence continues at coordinate 52,645 of MU628274.1, forward strand.
ATGGCAGAGTCCAACAACAGGCGGCGGGAGATCATCATTTAGTTGCCTAGGCCTAGACACAGGCTTGTAAGTAAGAGGCAAAGCGTGTCCTTGATGGTTGCTAGTCGCGCAGGCCGGCTTCCTTTCACGGCGATAGACCTATGTATACGCCTCGCTTAAGATGGTTGGCTCGCATCATCCCACGCCTGCGGTCAACTTTCCCACCACTTCAACAAGTTGGCGGCTTGCAACACGGCGCCCCCTCCCATTGTCTCGGGGCCGTCCGAAGCAACAAAAAGGAAAATCTACAGGAAAGGAAAGGAACAAATGGAGTTAGTGAAGGATGGGGGTTGCCACAAAGAACTGAAAAAAAGTCAACAAAGAAAGATAATAATACTGCAGCCACAACTCTTCTGACATTCTACAGAGCCATGGTCCCGGGTCTATGAATACTGTCCAGATCCATCACAGTCGACGTTGATCCTCCACGTCAACTAGGAATGTTTCGGGCCGCTCCCGGACACACGAGGCTCGTTTAGTCTATTCGCTCCTCTTGAGACTTGCGACGCTCCAGTTTCGACGGAATAATCAATGATCCCTGTGGCCATTCTTTCATCCAGCAATGTTCGTACATGCGGACCATCTGTGACTGAGGCATGCATCAGGCCCAACATTCCGTCACAAATCACATTCCTGAGCAGGGGACATCAAGATCAGCATTTCAGCACAGCTTTCGAAGGGCTCACGATACAATTATCAAGGTTGCCTGTTATCCTGTCAAATCAGATCTTGGCTTCACATTCTTCCTCGCTTTGCGATACTCTGTACTTTGGCCCTGTAAAACCTCCACACCGAGCACGCCAACCACCTTTCGCTTGGTTTTCGCCTCTCGTTCAAAAGGCTCTGCTTGGGGTCCGAAAGTGGCAAAATGTTCATAAACATTATTTTACAGACTTGTGAAAAGCAAAATATACGAGCGACGTCAGGGGGCGATCTCCGTGACCGTCCGACAGCTTGCAGGCATCAAAACGGCGTCGAAGTTCCTCTTAGCGAGTCCACGGTGCGATGCCATGCCATCCCCGACTTCGAGAAACGATTCCGAAGCATAATTTGGAATTGTTTCAAAGACAATGACAATCCATCTGTCCACCCGCAGGTCTGGCTCGCAATTTTTAAGGCTAAGACTTAGTGAAAGTTAGAGATCTAGCTAATTCCATCCCTTGCGCCTCCTCCAGATGCTCTTTCATGGTTCATCCATTCACCGGCCTATTTAACAGACATTCGATGAGAAAAGGTCTCCACAGTGCACAGCTTGGGGCACGTTGCTATCGTGTAGCCTAGCCAGCGAAAGCCACTACTCGTCCATTGTCGGGAATGCCTCTGCAGGACTCTAGAGAACCAAAGTCTAGACTGTAGAGTATGCATTTCCCACACTGACCGCCGCAACAAGAACGCCTAGTAAGGAAAGGAGAGGCAGGGTCTACGGTTTGACTTTCCGAAGAGGAAGAATGACTTACTCGAGCCGAAGGTAACTATCGCCAATTATTATTTGTGCAAGTACTTCATACTCGATGTACAGCGTCCAGCAGACAGGTACTAACCCAAGTAGTACTCTAGTATCTGACCCCAAGATATGAGGCACTGCAATGCATTAGCCCACTAACGGGGTGGCTACCCTACCCATGCCAATCCCATCCGCCCTGCCCTGCCCTGTCCATTCTCTGCCCCCAAGACAATGACGCATAATCATATCTGGCACGAGAACCAGGGTCCCGCATCACAGGGTAGATCGACCGGGAAGCAAGCCGGTTGGCCATCTCTACTTTGCATTGGGCATGTGCTACCTCAGCGCAGTCCACTGACGGATCGCTGGGCCGCTGTGGGAGGAGAAAAAATAACTAGCAGGGCATTCCAAACGGAGAGAGATATATTGAATGGATCGAGCTAATGTCGTGCCATGGGCTTTTTTCGGTCAACGACGCATGCAAAGTACTTTGGGCTCACTAGTACCTTAGGCCGGATGCAAGTGCTGATATCCGGAGGTGTCAAGAACGGGTATTGGTGGACTGGGGATGTGTGGGAGAGGGAGGGAAAACTAGGCGACGTGGCGAGATGGAGTCATGAAGATGCCTGAGGTCCAGTATGGGATGTCGAATTAATATTGCAGAGCAGGCAGAGTGGCGGACAATGTTCGGATGGGGGCGGATGGACGTCTGATGGAGGGTCAGCCCAGGGCGACAACATATACTACGTTGTAAAGAACAATCGAGCAGCTCATCAACGTCACAAGCCAAGGTTTCCTTCGCGAAACCTGAAGATTATAGTATGGAAATATCACCCAGAGAATTAATAAAACAAGAAAAAGAAAGACCAGCGAGTTAATCGATGGGTAGCGCCACTGGGTCTGTGTTCTGGAGCTCAGGCCTCTTCTTCACTTTTCTCTCGAGTTTAGAGTGCACACCGATCAACGGATTGTGTCAGCCTCTTTCCGCCGTCGAATCTGTTTCGAAACCCGCTTGAGATCATCTCGATATATTACCGCGCCCAAGGGGAGGCGGAGAGGCGGGCAACCTTGAATTGAAGCAATTAAATTGCTGATGAAAGCGATCAAAGGCAGTGAGTGGATCCCCGCGTCGACAGTTGCGCGGATACTCCGGGCCAGAAACATACCGGACAGTGGACATGGGCCAGACCAGATTGACAGGCATGGCGATTGAGGAGCCGCAGGAACAAGGGCGACGTCAACGGTGCCTAACCCGTCCCTCACGGAAGTGACGATTCTGTAGATATACGGTAAGCTGAGCTGAGCTGGCGTTGGTCGAAAAGTACAACTTGTTCTCCCGGCTTCCGTCTGGGCTGACAAGGCTAGTAGTAGGTTCCCCTCCCAAGAGAAAACTGACGAGCATATACTTTGCAAGGGGAGTATGTACATCAGAAGTAAATATGTAATGGGTCGAGTATCATATCGAACCCAGTGGCGAGGATGCAATCGTCCGATCCCTGTCATCCATCGAAGCGGGCAAGGGAATGGGATGCTGCTGTCAGACCAGGCGTCGCAGCAGGCGTAAAAAGGAAAAAAAAAGGCTAAACCCCAAAATTGGAAGGAAAAAGCAAAAGCAACGGTATGTATCGTGAATCTCCGTATTGACTGGTAGCGCAGCGAGCGAGATCGTTGACCTGCGCTACTCAGCTTGGGATGGCAGCAGAGTTGCACCTGCAGAAATGGCGCACGCCGGGGCTCCTGCACGGTTGGTTGGAGATCATAATATCTACCTTAATCGGGGGTGTCTTTTTTTCCCCTTTTTTCTTCCATCTCTTCGAGGGAGAAACCTTGGATTCCGTTCATCCTTTCATCTCTGTTCTCGTCACGAGAGGCATGCCTCTGCAGTGTTTGTTGTGCGCAACGCGGCTGCTTTGCGACAGACAGCCTGCCCCGATCAGCACAAGTACGAGGGGAGCAAAAGTACACAGACCTCTCCGACACGACGCTGATTGGGCCGGGGAAGCATGGATGAAGCTATCCAGCAGCAGGTCGCTCCAAAAGGCAGGCGCTAGTCTGAACTATTCAGTCCACCGCGATTCCACTCTGGAGCCGAAGCGTACTTTGTTTAGCGCCCGTCGTTGACTTGTTTCCGGCCGCGAAAGGCGAACCACCCGGTTGCCTGTAGAAGTACCACTTTGTCGAGGTCGTGTGTCGTCTGTTGCGATGATGGTCATGTCAAGTGTCAGTTGGATGTTTCAGCAGAGAATGTTGGGAAAATCAAAACAGGAAAAAAACGAACAGGGCAAAAAAACAACCTCCATACATGCATAACTCTGGCTATTATTGACAGCGAAGGATTAACTGTCTATATTCCTAATCCCTTAGAGCGAAAACAAGGGCAAGTATTAATATTAACTGTGCCGGCGACATCATCGCGAACAAACTGGCCGTGGTTAGCGATGCTGCTTCTGCCTCTTGCTTCTGCTTCTGCGCTGCTGCTCTGACCACCTCACAATCGACGCCTTGACTCTCTGACGACCCTCCTACATAAGATCCTCTCGCCGTTTTCCGCTGGCGCATCTCCTCCCTTCCATCTCTCCTCTTCCTTTCTTTTTTGCTGGCCGCCCCCCACCTTCCATCCCCAATTCGTCTGCCTCTATCCGCGCTCCTCGTGAGGCTTCTCCAGATCCAGACTATGCGTGATAGTCTTGTCTCCAAGAGCCGTTCATGATGGAAGGTTCCATTCCTTCGTCCTCCAGCCTCTCCACTCCCACTCCTACTCCTACTACTTCTTCTTCCTCGCCCGCCCCCTCCGTTTTCCGTCCTCGCAGGTCTGAGGACTGGAACAAATACCGAGCCACCATCGAAACACTCTATCGCGATGATCAGCTAAAGCTGAGAGATGTTAAAAGAATCATGGAGCGTGACCATAAATTCGTTGCCTCGTACAGTTCCCTGTTTCTCTACCTACCCCTCGTCGGCGTCATCTTGTCTCAGCAGGCATTTGTTTGCTACCCCATCTCTATATCGTATTGCCTTGTACCCTCGTGTTCTCCCATCTCCTTACTATTCTGATCATTCAATCGATACTTACACTTTCTACAGCGAAAAACAATACAAAGATCGACTGGCGGCGTGGAACATCCGCAAAAATATCAAAGCCAAAGAAGTTAACGTTATGATCCGCAAGCAAGCAAAAAGGGCTGCCAGGGGCAAGCAAACCGTCTTCCGAGTGGCTGGCCAGAAAGTCGACACAAAACGCATTGCACGCTTCCAACGTAGATACCAGAATGGAACGTCTTGGGATGCTGGCCACGAGACCCCAGGCCGTCCTGTTGAACCTCATCGAGAGAGTCCAGAGCCAGGTGCGCACTTTGCGACTTCCATTTTCCAGCAGCGATATGTTGACGTTCGGACAGCAACGCCGTCAGATATGAGTTATTACACACCAGAGCCAGACGAGAGAGCAACAACACTATCTCCTCATCCCGAGTCACATTCACAACATTGTGAGAACTCCGTTGCTTTTCTATCAGGTGTTAGAGCGTCACAAGGAACTCCCGTTAATCAAAGGAACCGCGCAGTCGATACCCTAGATCCAATCCAAGATTCAGAGCAAGACGATACAAACTCGATGACGCTCAGCCCATCTACCACTACCGGTACCAGCACTTATCCTTTCACTTTTGAGGAGATGAGGTACTCTGTGTCTGAGGAAGGCGCCTTGTCGAGGTTTCAGAAACGCCTCATGCAGCTCGAAGAAAAACTCGACCATGACACGGCACACCTTTTTCCGATTGAAGAGCCAACGAGACACTCATCGAAGCCCGACAGCTACTTTCTATCTTGATGGTAGACCAGAAACCAAGAAAAAAAACCATCCGCTATCCTTTTCTCCCTTTGTGTGTGTGATCTTGGGCCAGGGTATGTCGCCCGGTCGGTCTACTGTTCCTCTGTAATGTTACGATTCCCTTCTCAAGGTGCTCTGCTACCTTTTCGTGGCACTTGGTCCTTTCTCTACTCCCTCTTCTCTCTCCCAGAATGTGTCGAATATAGAGCATGTATGGCCATGATTGTGTTGGGATGTAAGGTTGAATGTAGGTTGGATATCCCTCTAAAAAAAGAGGATGATGAAGAAACTTTGATGGGGACGAGTGATTTGTTTGCATTCTTCCTAGCTTGGATGATACCCTCATATCTAATGTTCTTGTTTATAGTATAACTCCCCCGCTTTCCACCTTGAACCACACGATCCCAAGCATCATGATCTGGACCAGATCGCAGTACGGTAGATCACATTACGCCATCATGCACCCGACTCTATCGACGCGCAGAATCTCGCCTGAGTTGGGCATCCATCTGGCAGATCCCCTGTCGGTCTAGGTCTCTTAATCTTCAATCCGGGCCAAGATCGCTTCCCCGTCTCCCCCTTTCGACCTTGAAGCCTGGGAAGGAATGGACGACCCACCGAAACGCGGGTGAATTGCTTTTTTTTCCAGCCTCGACGGAACGAGGATCCGAATGCTAGTGCAGATTCCAGTGCGTCGATACCTGCCAATACCGCACACAAGCTGGGGACTGTCCTCGATCTCCAAAGCCACAACCTTGTTGCGTGTTCCAATGGGCAATGTACCAGTCAGCAAGCGACCCACCAATGCCTGTCTTTTTCTCTTCCCCTGCGCTTTGCGAGCCTGCCATGCGGACATTCCTGCGGCGACTCGACTGGTCTCTTGAGAGTCCGATGGCGAAACCCGAACAAGGCAGCCTATCATATCGGGAGTAAAACATGATCAAGCACGGACCAACCCATTGGATGATCAACTCAATCGGCCCTGGTCCCAAAGCGCAAAAAGCATAATGTCATCGCCTCGGAGACTAGGCCGCTAGGCCGTTCCCAGAGGGTCGCCGACTCGCCGGTCGCCGGTCACCGCCATTAACTCCTTGGGCAGCCAAGAACAAGCCTCCAAACGGAGGACACTTTACCCTGCGTTACCCCATAAAGCTGCGGCAAACACAGAAACTGGGGCTAAGAGACTTGGAAACTAGCACGATGCGTTGAGGTCTATCGAAGATGTTGCACAGAGCACACAACGAATACTCCGTACCAAGGGTAGCTTTTAGTCCGCGCAGCACGAACCAGGGGAACACGACCATATGGAGGAGGGGGATGCGGGGAAGATCCGTGAATTCCAAATATGGTGTACTATCATTATGACAGGAAGCCTGGAGAAAGATTCCGGCGCGAGTCGGACGCCATCCCACGAGCCAGGGATGAAAAAAAAAGCGGAAAAAGAAAGCGTCTCCTCTAAATGATTGAATCTCGCCTGCGACCGAGAGTTTTGACCTGAAAATCAGAATCTCATTGGTGCCGACACTAAAACGAATCAAGCGAAGGAAGAGATCTTGCTTTAACATGCATGGCTAGCCCTTGTATGTTGCTCGTTTTAAGAGTCTCAAACATAATGTCACAGTTTGATTCAGTGTGGCTTGTGCTCATGCGTGCTCTCTTCCAGGATTATTATTGTGATGGTACCTAGTAGTATATTTCAGAGATCTCGCCCCAAGCAGCACAGTTCCACTGGAGACACCTTCCAGCTCCTAGTCCAACTCTTCCCCATCATAACTGAAGAATGGTGTTGTCCATGTACGACTGGATGTAACGCGATACAAAAATATTTCTACAAGTTCAACTCTCTTCTACGATGACTAAAGCAAGGGCATCACACCATCACGTGCACAGTGCGACTCAACACCAAGAAGACGCGGGCTTAGGCAGTGAGATGCTGCAAGATGATGTCAACCGCCACTGAATGCCCGCAGAAGAGAAGCCATTTATCATTCGAGAGTATTGGAGTGTGACAGCCTCCCTATTCATTGACTATCTTATCCAAAGTCCCTTTCCCGAAGTATAGTTGATTCCCCCGTTCCTCGTATAACAGTACTTCGGTCCATCCAGCTGCCGGAGTCCAGAGTCAAGACTCAAAAAGGGTGAAAGGAGTCGGCGGACAATGACTTTTAGTCGACCCCAGTAATCCGATCTTCCGTGAAGAAACCCAGAAAACCGGTTTTTGATTCGCCTTTCAGGCAGCGGAAACCGCTAACAGTGAGCCTCATGAGGCGACATTCTCCAGAATTATTTATAACCTATCGCAGAGGCTGTGAGTCTGACAGGGGGGACAATCCCGGAAAACTCATCGATGTGTTTCATCATAAGCTGTGAAGGAACGCTGAGTATACCCTTTCCAGCTGTCGTTTAATCGGCACCTATTTACAGGGTCTATCGGAATGGAGATTGATTCTTCGCCCGCCGCTACACTGCTTATCCTAGAGTCTGAAGTATGTCGAGTTCACGGTGCACCCAGTCCCCCACAGTGTCTTCGCCAGCTAGGCAGTGTACCGCCACAAGCATGAGCCAACCCTCGATGGGCCCATGTCATCTTATCAGTTGAAGGCTGCAAGTGACACTGACGAAAAGATTCAGGGCGCAGCATCAGGAAGGCCTCAAGTGATAGACCTTCGAAGCCTCTGTTTCGGGAGACCGATCGGCACGCTCACTGGCCAGTGCAATCTGATCCTCGGTCCTGCAATATGGCTTAGTCCAGTCATCAGTGACAATTCACCACTCCTGAGCCGCTGCATGCAAATTCCTTAATAATCATCGTCAGAGGTTGCGGGTCTTGCGCACTCAGCCCTGGCGCTGTCAGTCTCGCTGACCCTGCTTTTCTCCTTTCCAATCGACTTGCCTGTTTGTCTCGTTTTCGTCGGTCGACTGGTATCTTCCTCATGCGACTTTCGAGACGGAGAGGATGAAGAGGTCGAATTTCGCCTATTTTCTGCCCCTGGCTCTCGTGTCGCTGGCGAGGGCCCAGGGCACCGTTCAGGACCTATGGAATCTGCCCGATTACCCCGACTATACGACGTTTTTCACGGCCGGAGAGACGGTAAATATTAGCTGGCAACCGGGCCTTGTCAGCCAGTTCCCGTACTTTTGCGGCGACTGCGATATCCTTAATGTTGATTTATGGTTGACGGCGAGCGCATATACTCGGCGGTTAGGTGGTAAGCCGTTATGCTTCACTATTCAAACCTACTCTCCATATCTAGTCCTCCGCTAACACCTTCGCAGCCGGCCTAGATGTCAACAGAACAATGTGGTTCAACTGGACCATCAACCTCGACAACGAAGACATCGAAGAATCATCAGACTGGACACTCCGCTTCCTCCCCGCCGACGTACAATGGGGCGACAACGACCAGGAAATCTCCTCTGCGAAGTTCAACATCAACCCGGCACCCGAAGAAGACGAAGATGAACCCTCCTCCTCATCCACGCCTTCACCAACCCCAACAGCAACTACCCTACCGGGCACACCGTCCGCAACCACCCCAGGAGATTCAGGGAACAACAACGACAGCGACGATAGTCTCTCCACAGGCGCAAAAGCCGGCATCGGTGTCGGCGCCGGCGCCGGCGGCCTCATCATCATCGCTCTCGCATTTCTCCTCTGGCGACGGCTGCGCGCCCTGCCAGCGCATAAAGCGCCGGGCGCTGATAATATCGCTGGGGTCTATAACGACCTGCATCACCCGCCGCCGCCCGGCCCAGAGATCCGGCAGCCCGAGGAGTACTTTGCAGGGGCGGGGATGGTGAAGCCCCCGCCTACCGGGTTTGCGGTACCGTCTACGCCGCCGACCGAGCTGCACGGGGATGCGGCGGCGGAGATGGATGCCGGTGCGGATGGGCAGAGGGTACCTGCTGAGCTTGATGCGGGGACGCACGAGACTGGTGCCCGGCGATGAGACCCTCAAGACGGGCCTGCCCGGTTGGCCGAATGGATGAAACCTGCGAAATATGATTATGATTATGATACCACCCTTATATACCATTTTCTCGATGTCGTTTTTTTTATGTAAATGTATGAAGCGGGTGCAACATGTTTCAGACTTCTGGTCTGTTATCTGCGTTTTGGCGTCAACTCAATAACGAGCATGCACGTTCATTGCTACAACATATTTCATTTACTCAACATATAATTGTGTCTCAATGGTCCATATGGAACCAGATGAAAAAAGGGGGAACTCTAAATGTGAAGAAATCTGGCTTCATGACTGTCTTCTCATGCCGAGTCTTGGAATCCAAGACCCTTTCTGAGTCCCCACCCACAGCCGCGGCAAATCCAACCCCAAACTTGGATTTGAACGGAATCCAGAGTCCAGACCTCGTCGGCTCATCCTCAAAGCTCAAACTTCAACAAAGGAACAAGTTCAACCCCAACTCCGCCCCGCAGCCTCCGCTAGCACAAAGAATGGAGCCTATCTAGTATCCACAGCAATTTCCGCCCCCACGGAGGCATCGACCCACAGATATGTCGCCAGAGCGGCCAGACAAACAACCCCCAACCCAAAACTGGAACAAACACATGATACCTGGGTAGGCGAGCGTCCAGACCGGGCAGACCCCCTCAAAGCCCCAAAGAGTCAAGACACTTAGACACCAGTAACTCAAGCAAAGCTTCGACCTCGAGTTTAAGCAGCAAGGGCGACGCAAAATCCTTTCTCGAGATGTTGACTGAATGAGTACATTCTTGGCTCTGCTCTTTCTGAGCTTACGGAGGAACCAATCAGCGTTCGGGGTGCGAGAGGGATCGGCTTGCTAACTCGCTTGGGCGTGGGATGGGAGAGGTTCCTCTTCGAGGATGGCATTTCTTAAATCGCACGTGATTGAGCTTCGAGGGTTGAACTTGAGCATTTAATAATCGAGTTATATCGCGGTCTCATCCCCATTATTACACTAAAGCAAGTTGCCTTGTAGCTATAGAGCACTTAATGAGACATGAATCTAAATATACCCTCTGGAACTCCGACCAGGGAATCTATACAGCATGCGGTTAAAGGGAGGCAGATTCTCAGAACAGTATTCATAGCAAGTCCAATGCGCCTTGGGTATGCACAATTTAGGAACCTGGTTGAGGAGACACGGTGTCTTGGACTCCGTGGTTAGATGATGCTGAAGGTGGGGTCTGGATCATTGAACATCAGAAAGGACCAGCCTATAATCTCCAGACATTATGTTGTATATATACATGACTCGCCTGGCAACAAGCCTGGTATTCCTTCGCCAGCCGTCCAGACCCCAGACGGGAGGCAGTCTGTCCTACGGAGTCCGTCCGCCCCAAGAGCCTAGACTCTGGCTTCAGACATTCGACTCTTCCCCCCACAGCGTCAACTCGATTTCGTACCTTTGATGTACGAGAGGACGAAGCTCTCACGAAGCGGGTTCTAGGCGTTTGGGGTGCGGATAGGCCAGGGTTGAGGCGTTCCTCCAACAGGGCTATATTGCGGGACTGCGCACAATATTTCCAATACGGGCGTTGGTGGAATCTTTCGGAAATCGGAAGTGTTGAAGCTTACCTGTGAGTCACCAGCATGGTGGTGTATCTGGAGGGGAGGAACTGTCATGCTACGGGTAGGCTGACAGCCGGGAGGCGACGGTAAAGGTATAATTTTGTCTGAAATGACGTCTAGCATGGATATCATATAGGTAGTTATAGCCTCCTCGCCACGGAATATACAACAAAAGAAGGATAACTGTGAAGGTGCTGTACAAGTCGCTGAAACAAGATGAAAGACGAAAGAAGATGGCGATTGAAATAAAAACGAATTCGCGGTATCCACCTGTGCTGCTGTCGTGATGCCGGACTGTGTTCCACAATTTGTAACACATAAAACCTGAAGAAGGATGAGGAAAAGAAGAGGGAGGGTGTCACGATGTTTGTTCAATGTTCACGAGTAGAAGGCGCTCTTTTGAAAACTCTCCGGGCTGATGTCGCCCATTTTGCCCTTGAGATCAGGCTTCTGTGCGGCGGCGGAAACCTCCCCGGTTACCTGCGCCTGCATCGTGTTACTGCGGCTGCTCGCCTCGCTGCCGGATGTGATCGCCTGCTGTTGGGGTTTGCGCTGGATTGTCTCTAGGTACGGGCCTGGAAGGTATCCAACCCGACCGTCTCGAGCCCGACAGCGCCACCATTCCGAAGCATTGCCCATCGGATCTGATTTGCCTAGAACGGCAACAATGTCACCCTTCTTCACTGCTAGGTCAATGCCGCTAGTATCTTGAGATTCGGGGGTGTAGTCATAGAGCACTCGGCAGAAATCCAGTTTAGCCGGGTCGAGCGAGCTTTGAGTGGGTTCGCCGTTGGGGCCGACCATCATCTTCTGGCGTTGCTCCTCTTGTGAGCGGGCGAGGGTCTTGATAAGCTTGCCCATCAGGTATGGAAGACCGAACAGTGCGACCAGGAACATCAAAAAGGGCTTTCTTGACGGCCGTGGAGGGGCCGGAGAGCCATCTGGAAGTACAGAGCGGCCGCCCATGAAAGCAGCAAATGCTGCAGGAGTAAGTGCGGTGGCATCGGCTGGTGGTGGGCGACCGGTGATTTTGGCAATCAGTGTCCTGAACCAGCGGATGATTGTGAAGATGCCCAAGGCAGAGCCGAGGGTGTTGCGTAAGTTTCCAAACTGCTCCGCGACAGATACCATGGCTGAATACGTCAGTTTGGAAATGACAAGTCGGATATGATAAGTCAGACGATGAACTCACCAAAGAACGAGCTATGCGTCGCCATATAAGTGCTTTCGAGCATTTGAGCGAACCCACCAAAGGCCCCGACAATACTCTCAATCATCTGGAACGTCGCCTGAGTACTCTGACTGAACGAGTTCGTCAAGCTGTTCGGATCGTTGGGATCACCGGGCATGCCACCGCCATACATGCCCCCGTATCCGCCCATGCCGCCGTACATGCCTCCGTACCCTCCATACCCTCCTCCGTACATCGAGCCCATGCCGCCAAAACGCGAGTATGGCGAAGAATAACTGCCATAACTGCCGATTCCACCGTACGGAGATGCTCCAAATCGCGAGGCGCCGTATGGTGAATAAGCTGATGCGTTCTGGTTCGCAACCGTGCTGAGTGTGCTTGGTCGGGTAGGGAGAGAGGGGGCGGTTGATGTTGTGGAGGTTGGTGCGGTCGGGGTCGAAGTGGTTGCTGGGGTCATCGCGGTTGAGGTCGCGGTCGCGGGCGCCGATAACGCTGTGGTTCCTAATCCAAATTATGAGAAAGAGTTTTTCTCGAACTTAAAGAGAAACTGTAAACTCTTACCTGCGGCTGCGCCGGCTCTTTCCCAGGGTTTGGGTGGCGAAACAGACGCCATGGAGAACGAGGAAGACTCAGTGCCGCATGAAGCGTGGTGGCGGAGGATGGAACCAGCCCAAAGGGCGAGAAGGCTGTGGAATCTCTATCGAAGAGAAGAACGACGGAGCAATAGAGGAGATAGGGGTATGGATCCGGGGAAGAAGCGTGGAGGAAGAAGGATGATGGCAACAAAGATGAATGTGACAAAGCGAGCCGAGCGGTGGAGCAAAATGAGGTTGGAGTGAGCGTTGGCTGCATGTGGCCGGAAATGCCGAGGCCCCGAGGACTCTCCAGTTGCCGACGGGTGCGCCGCCGACCCAGAAAGGACTCCAGATCATCGTTATTATTATTAGAGGGGAAGAAATTACAGTGGGAGGCACTAGGAGGTTATAGGAGGATGATATCATGCTGGAGTTTGTATCGATGTCCCTATCCGTTATATACAGTACAATGCGACCCATCTCGTCCAAACGCCACAAATCAGATAATATCTTGAAAACGCAACACCGTTATAGCTCATCGCGCGCGCGAGATTGTCGCTTTGGCAACCGAATCTTCCAAGCTCTCGGTGGTACAGGAAGACCTAGCCAATAGCTCCAGAGACGGTTCATTTCGAGGACACCAATCTCGAATCTGCAAGCTGGTTAGTAACGACATTCGAGATCTAGAATACTTCCACTTACAACGTCTTCGGTAGATTGTACCAGCTCTTCAGCACATAGACATATGTATCCCATACCACCGCGAACTCGGCCTTGAGGTCGTCCCAAACGCCGTCGGATGGACGTCGGTTTCGCGGCCGCTCCCATGGACGTTCCTGGCCGATGTACTCGTAGTCTTCGTCGGTCTCACCTTCGTAGTAGAACGTCGAGCCTCCGTCCTTGACTAACCGCCTCTCTCCCTTGACTCCCGCGCGGCTCCTCCCTGCCGTTGATCCGGCCGGGATAGCAAATATTTGCCCATCGGAGACCTCCATGGCGCGGTGGAAACTTCGGACCGCAGCAATGCTGTGGGAGATGCGGCCCAAAGTGTTGACCAGAGCCACAAGTTCGGTCCGTCGTAGAGGCGGGTTCTCGCCGTTTTTGGTCTCGTCGTACTCGAAAAGGACTTTCAGTGCGGTTCCATAGCCGTTGACCTGGAGTTTACCCCAGAGGCGGCATTTGTCGCATCCCACGCAGTCCATCAATCGGCTCACGTTGCGGAATCGGTTGCGAAAGTCTTCTTTTAGTCCTATGGCGCTCGGGTCCTGGAACATGACATTCTCGTCGAAGACCTGGGGTCGCTCGGCGAGAGTGGATGTTAGAAGCGAGACCTTTTCCTTGGTCTCTTGATCCTGTGCTGGATCGCTGATACAATATGTGTAACCCTCGAGATGCTTTCGCAACTTGGACACTGCGCGCGAAACCAAGCCATAGTTGAAGTAGAGGTTCGAGATGCGTTCTGGGTGGTCGTGAAGCCGCTCCTTGAAGCATTGCAGGTTCGGATGCCACTGCCCCGTGGTCTTGTTCAGGTAGTCCCAGCACAAATGCGTCGAGATAGACGCATGCATTCCACTAACGAGTCGGTGAAAAACCCGCTTCTCAACACACTCGTTATCTAGTGGCAATATGTCAGGTCTCTTCGACTCCTTTTGAAGAACATTCCGAAAGTCCTGAACAGCCTGAAGCCCACTCGCCGAAGGAAAGGGAGAGAGATCAAGATCAGGCACCGGTTTGAGAAAGCAGTTTTCGCGATAGATCGCATCCCAAACTTGGTTCGCACCAGCTCCAGCGTACCCCGTGAATCGCTCCGGGTTATCCACCAAGCTTACATAGTCGCCCTTTCCAGTAGCCCCCTCGTCCTCGGGGACACAGTAGTCCCGGTCATCGCATTCGTCATCGTACTCCACCACGCAACTCTCCCCGACGTTTTCTCCCAGCATTCCCTGTAGCGGTCGATCCCGCGGTCTCTGATTCTGTTGCTCACGGCCCGGATGGCCTGCCTTAGGGCCTTCGAGTTTGCTCAGCTCCTCCGCTCGCCACGTCAAGGGAATGTCGTCCTCCGAGTCGATCGTATTCACCGCACACGCAATATTCCCGCACATGCTATCGGCATCGGACCAAAACGGACATTCTTTGTTGAAGAGGTTGAGGCGGTAATAGGAGAAGAAATCGGTTTCTTGTGTGAGTGCTTGGAGGAGGGAGTATACTTGGTCGTTTAGGGCGTCAATGGTATGGTAGGAAACACAGGCGTCCGAGACCATAGCCTTAGGATCGATCTAGGGAAAATTAGACTGTTAGCGTGCGCAGGTCTATACGAGATTTGGTAGCTTACCGCGCAAGTGAGATGATCATGTAGCACCGGCGATTGCTTTGGACTTTCGCCGTTCGCTAGGGTCATGAAGCCGAAGACGGCCAGGTAGAAGAATTTAGCCGCAGAGCGCATTTTGCACGCCGAGATCGAAGCTCAGGTAGACAATCGCAGCACCAACGGAAATAGAGAATGGACCAAGCCAATACCAACAAGGAGAAGCCTCGTCGCGGGTTCACATGAAAAGAGTGTGACAAAAGTGAGGCGCGGCCATATGGCTTTGAAGCCGGTAATGAAAAGCGTCAATTGAGCTAAAAGCAGGTCGCATAGATGAGCAGAGGACGATAAAGGGAAGGAAAGTGATGCGGCAACACGAAAGAAGTGGCAGCTCTGAGTTTGAAAGTGGACAAGCTGTCCTTGGTGGCGGAGTTTTTGTATGGGGAGATCCTCAGATCATCCGATCAGTTTCTTATTGATAAACTGATGGATACTTGGCTACTTTTATTGATGACAATATCACCCGGACTTGAAACATATTAAGGACACTCTGTCAACTAACCACTGTTCACTCTATCCAAAGCAACAATAATGTTCTCAATCTTCCAAGGTTGTTCCTCCGCCTCATCCGGTGGACTGGTATCCCTATTATTAATCAGCTATTCTTATCGTTATCGGCCCCCTTTAGCATTTGTTCCCTGGTCTCTGTAACATATGTACTGCTAGTACTAGTCTAGGAGGACAAGTACTTTGTAAGACTTTTCACTTTTCTAGGACTTCCTTTGATGGCTCCTTTCTCCGCAGGTACCAGCGGTTGCTGACCATTTCACATACTCGAGCCAGGATTGGCCACAGGCAGTGCCTTTCCCAGGGATGATGGATCCAGGCACCATGCCGCCCCCCTGGTCACACCACGTTGATCAGACGTCCAGGAGGGTATGTATAGGGGTACATAGGACTGGCGCTGGGTGCCTGGAACACTTTTGATGAGCTTACTATTATTGAGTGTCGAAGGTATTTATAGCATTACGGTGTGCCTGCGGTCAGATGGGACTTGTAGGATGCTTACTCCTTCGCGCTTTAGGTAGTAAAGAGATACTGTTATGTCGACTTTCTGATCACTATATAAATAGACAGTCAAAGTTGTACGTACTCCGAGATGCAGATGGCCAGATGTGCAGTACGTGTAGTACGTGCCGCATTCTTACCTCCTTGATTGTAACCCCCTCGCTTAAAGTATCCCTATCTGCAATGCAGTCTATAACCTTCTACATGGGCGACGTTCGCACCACAGGTAAGCTGGTCAGTCAAGAGATGAGCAATATGTGGAGTAAGCTTATGTTGAAAATGGAAGTCGTCATTTGGTTTGAGACAAAATTATATAACCTAGGCCTGACCCAGCCGCCCAACCAAGGCCTGGTTAAAATAGATACATGAAGTTTATAATAAGAACAATAAAAGAGATAGTAACATGAGGAAGGAAAGAGAAAAGCAGGTGTACAAGACGCTTCCAAGCGAGCCTTTTATCTGGAATGTGCGTCGCGCGCCACACATTCCGTAGAAAAGCTGTTTGGTAACAGACCAGGCCCGAAGAGGATATAAATCTAGATAACAGATATAGCAAGCGGCTGTGTCGTAGATGGCCAAGAGAATTCCTCCAACTCCTTGCAATGGTATAGTCGTTACATGGTCATCAAACTGTAGGAAAAGACATGGAAAACAAAAATTAAGAAAAGTGAGAGGAGCAGTACACCGTCATGATTATGATGATACACGTCGGTGCTTGCGGCGAAAGACGTTTCTGATTGCCGCGAATGGCTTTACCGGGGAGTTGTAAAAGGGATCGTTCTTGAAGTCTTCGTCGGTGAATCTCTAGAGGCATGTTAGCTATGAAGGAGTTATACAATGAAAAGACTTACCAAGCCTGGGAAGCGGGCAAAGTTGCCGTAGTCGTTCATCATGTTATGGCCCTCTTCGTAGTCGTAACTTTGGCCTTCTTGATCGGTATGGCCAGGAGGGAAGTAAGCTACCCCGTCGAGGGGTCGATGTCGTTTGATGGCGTCGGCGATCTTGTGTTCTGGGGTGGCTTTGAGAGCCTCGGCGTTGGACTCTCGCAGTGCCTCGAGGGGGCTTTGGTCGGCTGTCCTGTTGCGTTCGGGATAGACAGCGTCGTATGGACCCTCGTGGTGGTAGGAGAACCGCGAGGCCGTGTCCAGGCGGTCGATAACGTCGGGGTTGACGAGCTGCGACGCTCGTCGTGGTCGAGTCGAGTGACGCCTCCCACGGGGGTGCTGGGGAGCGTCGAGAAAGTCGGAATAGTCTGAAGATGGAATCGAGGAGGAGCGTCGCCGGCTGATGGAGGAGCGGGAAGGGGAGGGCGAGACGAATCGTTGGTATGGGTTGCGGCTATTCATGATCGGGGCGGAGTCCATATTCATGTCGAAAGGGCTGTCGTTGGGGAATATGGGGTACGAATGATCCATCTGATAGCGATGCATCTTCGAAGTGGTGGAAGGGCGGTTTTGAGTGATATAGTGTTGTCTTCGCGGCACAGCTGCAAGGCGTCAGTTATAGACTCAGAACACGCATAAGTCGGTGGTGATAGTTCGACGCACTATTGATTTGCTGCGCAGTTGTTGAGGATGAATGATCGGTGTGGTGGGGTAACCGGGGCGGCTCGAGTCACTTTTTGCTTTTGCTTTTTGCTCGAGTATTGGGAGGTAGAAAGAAGTAGTAGAAGTATACCAAGAGGCTAAGGTGGCTTGTGATGTGTTCGATGGTTGTTGTAGTTCACTTTGGTAGACTGCTTGATAAGATGAAGATGGTTGTAGGAGTGGAGAGGACGTCTGGGGGTGAGAGGTGAAATATACTTCCCTCGATGACTCCTACGGCGCTGTTTTCCGGTCAACGCAATCATACTTTCAGTCTGACTTTTTGACGGTCTTCGCCTCTGGGCTGTGTGAGTGACGTGAGAGACTCCAGGCTGACGCACTGATGGCTCCACAGGGGCCGAAAATCTTATCGATAAGGTACGAACTTTCCGATCCTGGTGTAGTTCGTATTCATTTTGGGCATAGACTACGGACTTGGCGGATAGGCTAGGCCTCTTCAGTTACATTGGGCCAGTTATGATGAAAAAGAGCCCTTTGGAAGGGGAAGAACAACTGCTCTTCATCGAGGACATGAGACTGCCTGTGTGGTTCCTGTGTCCGGATTTTGTGGATACGGCTCTAGGCTGCTGTAGAAATCTCACGGTTGACTTTTCCGTCAACGTTTTCACTGAAAATTCTAATCCAAGGCAGTGAGTCGCAAAGTCTAAGATCAGCTGATTCGACAACTAAGTTCTGGCTGGAGTCATGCAGCTGATGGAATGCGGATGGATGGTATTTGTCTAAGCGCGTCTGGCGGGACTTTGAATGTTTCGGGAGTTCAAGAAAAATATCCTCTCTCCGATAATCATTATGTTGCTTTTGCTGTCATGAAGCCACCGTTGCGAAGAAGCGCTTGAATTTTAAGGTTAACTTAGTATGATGATTGATCGGGCTAGTAACGGTGCCACAGCGGCGGTCTCGAATCTCGATCTCCGTAATTCTACTAGCCTTCGGGCCAGCCTTATGAGGTTCCTAAACGGGTGAAGGCTAGACCCTACCAGGTGCTAGGTGCCATTTGGACCTGTCAACCAAACTTCAGGATTCAGACTCAACCATTAATGATCGCGACTTTTTTTTTTTTGGCTGGTTTTAACGTATTTCTGAAAGATCGACTGGATGCTCTTACGGCCTGTGCATCTGTTACAGACTGCTAGGCTGTCATTGATTACTTGACGCTTAGGCACAGTAATAATGGGTATCTTAGTTATCGCTTATGCCATCCGCACCAGCCGATGGCCCGGTGGTTTACACGCGAGCGTTGCATTCTCTAAATAGAAATAACCCAAGAGAGTTCGTCAGTATTTCGTCAAATGCAGTTAGCTCTGACTACGCACCTGACGATCCCCACTAACCTCTTGTGGCGCTCGATTGAGTAAGTATATCGGTATGAGCTGTACTTATAGCTCTTGTCGTGGACAATTAGGGTGGCCTTTCTTGTGGGACAGCACTGCATAGGATGGAACCATGTCAACTTGAACACACGCCTCCTGTCGTGCCTATGGCGGTGGCCTGCAGGACGTGACCCCTGGCGCCATCGTACGAAGCAGACTTGAGTGACAACACCGCATGCACAACTGCCCTCGAACTAAGATCGGCCGACGACATAGTGGTGAAGTTCGGTATCACATATATGACAGGATTGGAAAGTTGCTAGCTTCCATGAGCGGAGTCGACCATCAAGAATGGCATCAGGTTCGCATGTATCTTATAGGGTTAAGTCTATTGAGTTGACATCTCCGAAGGATTACTTAAGTCATATGCAAGGCACTGGAGCGATAACCCGAGCAGCGATGGAAAGCCATCCTGTTCCTTGATGCCCTGACTGGAAGAGGTATCCGATAGTTCCAGAGGCTAGGCGGAAAGTTCTCTCAGTAATATTATCGCTGGGAGGCTAGTGGGGAGTACACTAGGCGTGCAATCTGGTACTTGATATATTCGCACCATCGTTTGTCAAAAACTCCCCGCTGGAGATAGATAGCATTTGACCGGATTCAGGGGCTGAGCTTTTGTGAACCACGAACTCAAGAGCAAGCTGTTAGAATTTTGACATTAATAGATTTATCTCGAAGGTAGAATCGTTGAGATTTCAAGAAAATCAAGAGAAGCTGGGAGAGAACGAGAGAAAGGTATGGTTGAAGTTGGAAGTGTCGGGGAGAAAAACCTGTACAAGGCTAAGGCACCCTCGCCCGCTCGGCGAGTCGCTCAGTCTGCAAGTGGAACCAAAACAACCACCTAGCAAAAGCCCAACCCGCACCATGGCTTTGGTTCAGTACTCAGATTCAGAATCGGATTTCGAGCAAGAAACTCCTCCCAGGAAAATAAATAAACTGGATGAAGACACCCAAAGCCGTAACTCGCCGAATACGCTTCCTCCGCTCCCCGCCGCATTCCATGACTTGTATGCTTCCAGCATTAGAATCAGTGTCAGGGATGATCCAAGCCTTCATGGAGGCCGCAAGAGAGTAATTCCTCACGTTGAAGGCAACTGGCCCACGCACATATACCTCGAGTGTTCGTCTTCTTCCTTGATTGTCTCGCTCACGTACTAAGAGAGACAGGGTATCCGTCGAAGGATGAGCTCGGGATATTGCGCGATGTAATCATACGAGCTGAGAAAATGCTTCAAGGGGGAGGGTCGAAACTCCATAGTTTATTGCATAGCGACCTTGGTGCACAGCTTCCCCTTCACGTTAGCCTTTCTCGACCGGTGGTTCTTCGAACCGAACAGAGGCAGCCATTTTTGGATACGTTCGAACGAACACTTGAAACATCTGATATATCACCGTCAGTGCCTGCCCGATCTATACGATGCATACTGACTCACTTTTTCAGATTCGATATCCAAATAGGTAGCTTGGACTGGGTCTCGAATTCTGAAAAAACGCGATGGTTTTACGTGCTGCGAGTGAAAAGGCCGGATCAAGACTATCTGAACCAGCTCCTTCAAATATCAAATGGCTCTCTTGGTGTCTTTGGGCAGCCGCCACTCTATGAATCTACGTTAGAGCTCGAGGCCGAGACACCAAAGGATTATACAGAGTATTTCCATGTCTCTGTAGCTTGGAGCCTACAAGAGCCATCGGTTAAGGGTAGGGATAACATGGACAGCATTGCTCTCCAAAGGCTTGTCACACTTAAGATCCAGTTCGACAGTGTGAAAGCGAAGATCGGCAACTACGTCTCTAGCATCCCTCTTGCGAGGCCTTCTCTCCATTGATGATAACCAACAGCAAGCTAGGGGCCCAATGATACTTGTATCATCGGTGACGAAGCTCTAGTCATACTAGAAATTGCGTCTAGCGCATATCTTGAGCCACAGTCTACTGGTTATTATGAGGATATGCGCCTTGGGCTTTATACAATACAGTAGTAGACCTTGTTGGATAGCAACGCCTTGCTCCCGGATAGGAGGTAACACCCTGAGCAAACCGTGACTCTTCAGGAGCTCAGATCTACATTAATATGGCTAGTTAGTATCATATCCCCAAGTTGACATTGATCTCTTTACTCAAAACTTGAATCGAGTTTCGACTCCGACTCGTACTATACTATTACTACTAGGTAGTACTACTATAGTAGTATTAAATATGTATTGATACCGTAACGATACCGATCTTCAGTTCCAGCTCGGGACTGTCCGAGTCCGCGTGGCAAAATGACGCGATTGTTTTGCTTCATTTCTTCGCTTTTCGCTCGGCCAAAGCCTCGAACGCGCTTTGGCTTCCTTAACAAAGCCTGGCGCTTTGAGACAATGTCTACGGCTCAGGTACCCCTCGTGACTCCCGTATGCATCCTTTCATCCCCGTAGTTTTCGCGACGACTGACTTCCCGCGATTAGAAGGACCTTCAACACTTCCAGGCAAAACATTTCTCAAATACTGGCAACACCCAGACCCTAGCACCCGTGCACGAATCGTACGATGACAATGACAATGGCAATGGCAATGGCGATGACGATGATGATGGACTGGGCTACTATCCAGATGGCGTGAAGCGGACCCTTACAGACGAACAGATTCGAATCTTCAGGCACAGCGAGATCCACGCGATTCTCCGTGAGAGACAGATCAAGCAAGAAAACGAGGAATATGACAAGAGGGTCTCAACGCAGGCCGGAAATTCTGGTGTCTCTGGTCAAGCGGGCTCGACAGGAGAGGACACTCAGGCTCAATCTGGTGACCAGAACAAGCTTAGCTCGACTGCGGCCGGGATAAAGCGTCCTGCGGCCGAAGCTGCGTCGAAAGAGTCCGCGGTGAAGAAACAGGTAACTGCCGCCGCAGATGTGTCGCTGGACTACAGCGAGGAGAGTCCTGCTCAGCAGCAACCCATTCGCAAGCCGGCGGTTTCTCACTTCGCTAGACGGAGGATAATATCGTACGATGATTAAGGCTTGAGGTTATCCGTGGTAAGTGAGTTTTGATTCCATTCTTGCCTATTATCTTCCTGTATATGATGAAATCTTCATATCAGTCATCCTTAGTCGGAACGCCATACCATTTAGCACATGCGTGAGGCTTTGACGACTTTAATCTTCTCTCTGAGCAGTTCTCTATCACATCATCCATCCCGCCGATAAGTGCCAAGATCTGACGCTAACTTTCGCTTTGAAACACCAGCGCACCTAAACTATCAATACACCTAAACGTTCAAACGCCCAAAGCCCGACCTGCCGAGGAACGTACTCGAACTGCGGCTATCAAGACCAACATTACGCTTATCCTATTCCCATCGATCATGTCAACTGTATGCGCCCCTGTTTCGGAACAAACGCCCAAAAGATAGTCATGCCGACAAGCAAGGCTATCATAATTGGCTGCAGGGCTTCTACTCCCGCGCGCGAAGCTATCGCTCCAGTCAAGAAAGGGAATATAGCACAGCCAATGGATCCGAAACTAGCGGTGAATCCTAGTGCAGTGTTAGTTGGATGCGAAAAAAATTAGTATTCTGATGCTTGTTCGGGTTGACACACCTATTGCCCCGAGGTGGAGCTCTTGCGGAAGGACGGTGGTGATGACATACAGCCCGACTGGGTAGAAAGGGCCGATGAAGAATCCTGCGTCAATGCCTGTCAGCCGTGTTTCCTACCCCCCTGTTCTCATAACTTACCTAGCAAACAAACCGAAATGGCGTTGGCAATAATGTTTGGAATCAGCCAGAACATAAGCTGGAATGCCAAAGCTAGCGCGATGTATATGAAAACCATACGCCTCTCGCCGAACCGATGGGTCACATCTACCAAAGCGATGCGGCCCAAGGTGAAACCAGCCCAGAAGATGGATGCAACGTAGCCAACCTTTTCTGGGTCGCCATCGCGCACCTCAACTAGGAACTGCACTATCCATGCTACAACAGCTGTCAGCTACGCTTTGCGAAAAGGTTCCAAGGGGCTATACCTCCAAGATTTATTTCGGCCCCAACATAGAGCAAAAAAAATCCAGTGAGGTACCAGATTGCCGAATGGCTCAAAGTCTCCCGCAGCTCGCGGCCTGCAGTTTCTTTTGCACCGGCAACATTCGGCTTGAACAGACCGTGGCGGAAGGTCCAAGCTATGCATGACACGTTAAGAACTCCAAGGCCAAGGTTCACGAGGTAGAAGAGTTGCCATCTCGGAGTGTACGAGGCGACAGAATTGGCGACCAACGGGCCGACGATAGTACCAGCACCATAGATCGCGTGGAGAACACCTAGCCAACGATGAGAGTTGCGGACGGTGACGGTGAAGCTATTGGCCTGGGCATCTTGAAGTGTGACCCCGAAACCTGTGAGCAGAAATGCCGCAACGAAGAAAGCGTACGACGGGGCCCAGACCATGAGTGCATAGCCGGCATTTTGTACTATGACGCCCACGACCAGGGTCCCGCCTGTTCCTAGATGTGAACAGATGTGGATGCTAGCGAAGGATGCAGAGAAACCGCCGACGAAATTGACTAGATAGATATAGGATATCTCGAGGAGACCGATACTATACCAGGGCTGAATATAAGGGATCAAGACTCCGAGTGCGGAATCTATGGTGGTCTATTGTTAGGCTGGATGCGAAAACTTGAGGATGCAGTAGCTCAAATGAGGGCGTACCATTGAACCCTGCACATAGAATCCCAAAGTTTGTGCTAAATATCTTGCCATACACATCGCGAGCATCGTTATAGAATTGGGGTGCGTCCGAGGACTCGTCGGGCGTATCAGACCTCTCCACATCTGCCGGTGGATCGTCGTACTCTTGTGTCATTTTATTCAAAGCGCAGCTTTATTGCGCGCGAAATGAGCAAGCCAAAGGCGCACCGAGCGGACCAAGCAATTAAAATCGTTGGAGTTGGTAGCTTTACTCCAGAGGAGATAAACCTCCTCATTTAGGGAGCTGTGCTCATTTCTAGTCTTCCTGCTTGGAGCTCTCTGCTGATCCGCAACGGAGGGGTAAGCTCCGAATTCTGCGAACAGCTCCGCCATATGCGCCATGGCTCGTGCCATCGTGGATGGCAGCCAAGCTAACCTGAGACAAGATAAGGAGGACAGCTCAATTCCTTGAGGTACTATGTAGACATATGGCAGGTACCCCATATATGCAATGTAACGACACTCGCCGAGATCTGCCCGACGACTTCGCACAATCTTGTGACACCTGTTCAGTCGAGATCTCGATTCTCCGGCCCGATGAACCGGTAGTAACTGTCTTGAGCTTCTCGTTCCGATAACATTCTCGCCTGCATGACCTTGGTTACACGAGAAAGAAGCCCTGGCGCTTCGTTATCACGATGTCACATTGAGAGCCGTGGGGGCGGCTTCCTTTAGCTGCACCTCGTCTCTCGAGTCTCCAACGACCCCGCACCCAACCCCGCCTTTCCATCAGCTGCTGTTACGTACAATCCTACCTTGTTGCTGGCGAGGCCGCGAGGGGCAGGCTTCGAGTCATGATGATCCTTGACAAGACGGGCTTCTCCGCGTTGCTGCCTGAATCGGTTAGGATGGGGAGTACATGGGCATGGGTGCGTGGGACGAGGTCGGTATAGGAAGTCGTCGTGTCCCGATAATGAAATTGGTAGAGCGAGGATGGATGGCCAAGGACTTCCTAAAGATATAGTGAGGGATTTGATTCATGCAACCCTATTCTCTTGTTTCAGCTTTGATTATGAAGCTCTTACCATGGGTTGGTCCAGTTGGTATCGATTTATGCCTCCAAAGACACAAAGTGCACAATTAATTTAATGAATCTCATGACTTGTCGGAGTGCAATCATAACTCCGAGTGGCTGGGCCTACTCCGGATTCGGAACAGTTCGAGGTCTTGAGGCTGCCAATTCTGCACGCCACAAGTTAAACCCCAAGCTTGATCCTTCCGGCCAATGCCGTTGGCTTAGCTCGCCGATCTTGGCTTTGCAGTTTCTATGTCTCGACTCGAGCTTAACAACACTGTACACGATCTATGAATCAAAAGCCGAGCTCTATATCCAGCCTCTGCCCATTAATAATGGACGGCCCGTAACTTGCCGGTAAGCCCGGCATCGGAGGCCTTCTAGAAAAATTTCCCCAGTTTCTTCAAGTTTCTGTTACGTTGCAGTGCTCCCATTCGCAGTAGCGACCCACAAGAGCCACTCTATGACTGCGATCTGCTCCCGGTGGCGGAGATGGGAACTGAAGTTTCGCCCGGCCAGCGTTGTAGGAGAACTGACGCCTGGTATACGAGAGAAACTTGGGAGCTTTTCGTCAGGTCAAACTTTATCGGTGACTTCCGAGCCTGTTTAGAGTTTTTCTCCTCACTTTTGAATCTCGCCTCCTCATCCTTTCTCCATATATATCTGACTGCTGGGTCCGTTATACGCCGCGGCTTCCTCACTTCCTTCCCTGTCTATCGGTCTCTTCCTGTGCATATCTTCTTCTCGCGTTTTCTCTTTACGGTTTTTTTTTTCTCGCTCTACTGCCAGGCACAATGAGCCAATATCCTGAAGAAGCTCCGGCTCCGGCCTACGACCACGGCGTATCCCCTGCGAACGAGGCTTTTTATGGCAATGACGAGAAGAAGGTCGAGGTTCCTCCGTATGCGCAGGATGCCTTTGGTGATGAGGAGTTTGCAGAGGTCAAGTATAAGGTCTTGAAGTGGTGGTACGCATTCAATTCTTTTCCTTTAAGTCTAGTAAAGGATCAGTCTAACATTTCTGGCTGTATCTAGGCAATGCGGCCTGCTCATGGTCGCAGAGACCGTGTCTTTGGGTGTTCTTTCGTTGCCTGCCGCTGTTGCTGGTCTGGGCCTTGTACCGTATGTTTCGACGTCCCGTACGTGATTGACACGATTGCTGATATTGACTAGAGCCGTCATCATTCTCGTCGCGCTGGGCCTTTTTGCCACATACACCGGATACGTTATTGGACAGTTCAAGATGCGATATCCTCAGGTCACGAATATGGCAGATGCGGGTGAAGTCATTGCTGGAAAATGGGGTCGCGAAATTTTGGGAGTTGCGCAGATGCTGTTCTTCATCTTCGTCATGGCTAGCCATCTGCTCACTTTTACTGTTGCGATGAACACTCTTACGAATCACGGAACGTGCTCGATTGTGTTTGGAATTGTGGGCATGGTTGTGTCATTCATCCTATGCCTGCCCCGTACGCTTGAGAAGATGTCATGGCTCTCGCTAGTTTGTACGAGTCTGCTCCTTGATTCTTATTGACTTCGCGCTAATTTGAGCAGCTTTCATCAGTATTTTGACGGCCGTCATTATCTGCATGATTGGCGTTGGCGTTACCAAGCCCGGCACCAAGGTCGAGGCTGTTGTTGATACCAACCTCTACCACGGTTTCACCGCGGTGACCAACATCGTCTTTGCTTTCTGTGAGTTCAGTTAAGTTCGTTATTTTTGTTCTATTTACTAATGACAATAGGCGGACACGCTGCCTTTTTCGGCCTCGCTGCTGAGTTGAAAGACCCTCGCGACTTCCCCAAGGGACTGTGCCTGCTTCAAGGCATTGATATCTGTTTGTACCTTGTTGCAGCCGTCGTGATCTACCGCTACGGAGGAGCAGATGTCACCTCCCCTGCTCTTGGATCTGCTGGCCCCATTGTTGGCAAAGTCGCCTACGGCATTGCACTCCCAACCGTACGTTCCTAACCCACCCCTCTTAGAGCCTTTCCCGCTAATTCAATCTAGATTATCATCGCTGGTGTCATTTACGGCCACGTTGCCTCAAAATACATCTACGTGCGCATCTTCCGTGGTACAGACCGCATGCACAAGCGTGACTTTGTCGCCGTCGGTTCCTGGGTTGCGATCGCCCTTTGCCTCTGGATCCTCGCTTGGATCATTGCTTCAGCCATCCCCGTCTTCAGCAACCTCCTCAGTCTGATCACCGCCCTCTTCGCAAGTTGGTTCACCTACGGTCTCTCCGGCATCTTCTGGCTCTACATGAACAAAGGCGTGTGGTTCTCCAACTGGAAGAAGATCTCCCTGACCATGATCAACCTGCTCGCCGTCGCCACTGGTGCGGTCCTGTGCGGTATGGGCCTCTGGGTTTCCGGCAAGGCGCTGCATGATAACCCTAGCAGTGCGAGCTTCTCATGCGCGAATAATGCTTAGACGGGCTCTGTGTCTGAGCGGTGGCTGTACGGTATGTATATATGGGCTTGTTTTTGAATATATGGGATTATAGACCTTTTTCTTCCTGGAGTGGCGTTTTGCATCATATCCCCTTTCTCCTTTTCTCTTCGATTCTCCGGAACTGGCATTACGTCGTGTTTAGATACTCCTTGCATTGCATAGCCTTTGTGTGTTTAATAGAAGCTTGAGCCCAAATTTCTACCTGGTTCTATTCTTTGCAAAAGAAAGCTCATCGATGGCGGGGACAATCCGCGGATGTAATTATAAGCATGGAAGGTATCATATACAAAAAGGAGTACTACTAGAAAAGGATAGTACATATCCGCAAGCAAGCAGCAAGCACATCGTTTGTGTCTTGCCCGCTGAAAAGCGACGGGGTTTATGTTCAGATCAATCTCCGCCCAAACTACCCCTCTTCATTCGTCTCCTCTTCCTCTGGCACGACTTGATAGCTTCGGCGGTCAAAATATCACCTGGGAGTTCGAATTCTTTTTCCTCGGCTTCGGGAATGGGGTGCCCGAATGCAAGCTGCGCCCGGCCCTTACGGTTCCCTGACATAGCAGCCTCACGAAGATGGGGTTTTGAGAAGAAAGATGTAAACGGTTTGTCTGGTTCGACTGGGGGTGGTGCTTCGGGCTCTTGTTTGGATTTTGATGAGCGTTTCCCGGCTGTTGCTGAGCGAGCTTCTTGGAGGAGTTGGTGAGCCGCGAGGGCGTCGACGTCGTTGATGTCTGGAGTTAGCACGGTGGCATCTTTATCGTCGTCTAGTTCGTCTTCGCTCTTTACGTCATTGTCTTTTGCATGGGACGAGTCCGCGAGGTCGGAGTGGAACGACGCGGATTTATGATCCTTGTCAAGCTTACGGCGTTTCTCTTCTTCTTTCCAGATCTTGAACTTTTGAAGCAAGGCGGATATTTCCTTGATAAAGTAGTCCCGTTTCGGCTCATAGAGCTTCTTCTCTTGGTCTGTGAGACTTCGACCGGTTATTCCCATGACGCGAAGCCAATCCTGGCTCTGTAGTTCGTCTAGCAGACGATCTAGTTGTTGCTTTTCGTGCTGTGCGCGGTCACGTTCTATATTTCTTAATTGCTTTTCTTGTCGTTCGTGTCGTCGGTGGGCTTTGAAGTAGACTTCCTCGTTCAGAGGGTCCTCCTCAACTTCTTTCTCTTGCTCTCCCTCGGATTGCTCTGGTCCACTCCCAGTATCATTGCTTATATGTAGAGGTTCTGGTAATGCGATTGTTTCGCATCCTTGTAGATTGACAAGAGGGTTTCCAAACGGCGTATCTGC
The DNA here is from genome assembly GCA_025688815.1 of Aspergillus carlsbadensis. Lineage (NCBI taxonomy): Eukaryota > Fungi > Ascomycota > Eurotiomycetes > Eurotiales > Aspergillaceae > Aspergillus > Aspergillus carlsbadensis. The sequence continues at coordinate 81,111 of MU628274.1, forward strand.
ATCGGCACCGGCAAAGGCAGATGTCGGGATAGGGGGTTCATAAAGGTCGTCAATCAGCTTAATCTTCGTATTTCCCGTAAGGAATTCTACAATGGCATCTGTTAGTCGATCCCATAGTTCGGGTTTATTAAGCGTGAAGCCTCGGCAAGCAAAGTGACGTACCCGTCTTTGGAGGCTCCAAGCTCAAAAGCTCCTCATAATTGGGAAAGTACAGCGCCAATTCGCTCCTCGCCCTCGAGCCCCAATCATGAGAGCGGAGGCTCCTCCGTTTCTCAGGCGAAACGCGACCGGCCGTCGCGGCACTGTGTGTTGGGTCTGAGATCGGTTCCTTCGGAGGAGTAGGGGTGGCAACTCCTCGAGAGATGCCTGTGTTTTTCGGCTTCGGTAGCTCAGGCGAAGTAGCTGGGTCTGGTGCGGCCTTTAGAAACTGCGTTATCCGCCGTTGACGGTACGCAGCTGAGGTTGGAGTATTGGAGGATTTGGAGGAGGCCTTGAAGGTGACGGTAGGGGCGGGAGAGATCGTATCTAGGGGATCGGGAGACTCGCGGCCGCCATTTAGGTATAGCGCCGCATTGTTTGGCGTCGGAGTATCATGATGGTGGACGCGGAGGTTTCTGGCGCGAGGCGTGCCGACAGGTGGCGGAGATGAAGTGGTGTGAGCGGAAAGAGCAAAGAGCGGTCGCGGACGGCGGAGCTTTGTCGAGTTGGAGGGAAGAGGGGTCTCAATGGTCGTATCGAGCAAGTCTGGGGAGCTTCCCTGGCGACGCGACGTGGTCGGACGATGGATGCGAGGTCGCTTTGCTGGAGGCGGTTGGACCGAGTTCTCGCCCGCGTCGTTTGGGTCGCTGCGCAGGACGCGGAGGGAGGACCTCGATCGCACGGCCATAACGGCGGTGGATGTCATTGGAGTTCCAGAGAAATTGAGAGAAAGAGGGGGGGATGAGAGTCGTGTTTCTTCTGGACCATGTCTCGTCTGATGGGTGAGTATTGAGTGTTTCGACGCGCGGAAGGGGGAGAAGGTCGAGTCGACGATAGCCGGATTCGGTCAACTCGAGGTCGTTCCCGTGTTTCTTCTGTCAGCAGCGATTAACACATCGACTGCAGACAATCGCAATAATAGATTACTTATGTCCTATCATTGAATGCTTGGTACTTATCAAGGCAGCTCATTCACCGTTGTGGCTATTCTCTTCAGTGTACGGCTGAAAATGGCTATTGTTGTAGAACTATGCTACAGAAGTCTACTCTCCCTTCCTGGTCTTCAGATATGCCACTCCCGAATCTAGCATGTGCCACGCCGTCAGCTCATGAACCCATTGCGCCAATCCTCTTTCTAATGGCAGCTTGGATTTCGACTCTCTTTCCCTCCACATGATTGTCTCGTTATGGAAGACCACATCATCCCCTCGAACCTCAGCCCTAACCACTAACCTCCCTTGTACTCCGAACTTGAACTCAAACTCGGCTTTATCATCCGTCCTCAGCTTGACTTGATACGCATTGCACACGAGATCGCCCTCCTTGAAATTTAGGCCTTGAATGTACTTGGCATCAAAGCTTTGTTGGATCTCGGAGCCCGAAGCCGTGAACTTGAGAATACGGGCTTGCGGCGAGGATGCGAATGAGGACATGTTTCGACGGAGAAGCATGGTCAACAACGCTGACGGTTTGAAATTTGGGAGGGTACTGCGCGGTGCTGAGGTAGAGGCATAGTCGTACACGACATAGTACCTGGAGCTGAAGATGTCTGGTGGTAGAGAAGAGATATTTTTGGGTGTGGAGGGCGAAATCTCTCCGTTCTTCGAGAAGTGAATGATTCTAGATGCCATGGATTGCTTCCAGTTGGAGAGGTAGATGGAAGCTGCTATTGAACCTGCACCAACGGCTGCGGTGACGAGCAATAGTCGAAGCATTATTGCTGCATTCGTATGGCTTTTGTTGTGCTGCGTCTTGTAGGATCGATGATGGTGGAGGTTAGACAGACCAGTAAGTTCGACATCGCATGAGTCCGAGACAATGGCGAGCTTTAAGAAAAAGAATATTCATGTTGTCTCAGACTCTCAGCCAAGATCACAACTCCTATTAGGAAGGCTCAATAGTCGAATACGAGCTTGGCGTCACTGTTTTCTTGGATAGAGCCGTTTTCGGAAGAAGGAAATTCCAGACATAAAAAAGGGATGGACATCAGTTCTAGCCGGCTTTATGGGTTACGGCCTTTTTGTCATATAAAAATGAACAGCTGGGTCAGGTCCCTCTGGCTGGTGGTTGGGGGCGCGGTGTATTTCTCTGCAGTCATGTAAGCTAGCAGCCAAAGCTGCGGAAATCCTCCTCTACTCGCATACGAAGACAGTATGGAGTACCTTTCCTGGCCGCCGCTCAGAGCCTCTGCGGTTGTGAATTCTTGAGAGCGCGCTGTCGAAATGGTATTGCAGGGTTGCGAAAGCGAGCATTTTCAGCGCTACAGACATGCCCCAAGCATTGCACGGCACAAATGTAGTTCGAATAGAGGCCTTCAGCGACCAAGATTTTAGAACGATCTGAAGGATAAAGGAAGGTTGTCGTCTGACGGTCCAGTGATGCTGACTGAATCACCGTGGGACGAGGAAGCGGCAGCGTCCTACATCCGGAAAACGAGATGCGAAATCTCAGTCTAGCTTCATCAGCGGACAAGCGCCGGCACGATGATACCCGCCGCCTTCCTTACACAGATGATCTGCAGAAGGGTGATTTGAAAGTGGCTTGAAGCCTCAAAAGACCGGTTCGGGGATATGGCCGATGCGTTGCCGAGGAGAGGCGCCGGCTATCCTGATGACAGCCCTCAACGCTCACTGGCGCAATTGCTCTTAGAAACCACATCGCCTTGATTTCAATTATTCATTAAATCATAGCGCGTGAATTCTGCAATGGATAATAAGCGTGTCAATGATGCGAGAGACGCGGCGTTGTCCCACCAAAGGGTGCGCCGGAGTTAGTCCACGCAGGCTCAGTTGTCATTGCTCGCCTTTCTAAAAAGGCAAGATGAAGCCATTCATCGCAGGAAAACTTGTACGGGGTTCCAAAGCTTCCAGTTGTAACGCCACAGGCTGCCTTCTGCGCCTGACCAGATCAGAGCAAAGTGCGAACGTGTCGGCTGCCAAATCAATCAGAGGCTCGTAGGTTGGACTCTCTCACATCCCCCGGATAAGAGAACGTGGGGGTCACAGCGACCAATCCCCCGAGAGGCACGCTCAAGTTTCAAACACGACGAGACCATGAACTTGAGTAGATTTCCAGATGAAGATGAACGGAGAAGAGTCCACTTCTCTGGGTCTTCGGCCCCCTCTTTGTGTGGGGTTGCGTGGGGGTGGGCAATGAGGATTGAGGGATCGAGGATTGGCTGTTGGTCCCTTTCGGAGCTTGGATGTGGTCCGCCTTTGAGCTTCAACTTCTCTCATTCCCGCTTTGCCCTTCGCCCCTCCGCAGCATTGCCATGCCAATTCATGTCTCCATGGCTTCCTCCACTTATATACCCTTGGGATCCCCTCACTCCCTCGCTCTTTTCCAGTCCGCTTCCTCACCCCTCTCTCTCCGCTTTTCTCAGCCATCTCTCGTCTGATCGCTCTTATCGCAGTAAGCCTATCACCTTGGAATCAATGCATTGGACTCCCTCTAACAGTTGTTTCTGTCTTCTAGGCCATGGTTAACCGGCCCCTCGTCCCTGGCGTTTACGTGCCGACCGTCGCCTTCTTCACTGAGAACGAAGATGTTGACATTTCCACGGTCGAAAAGCATGCCGCATACCTCGCACAGACTGGTCTCGCCGGTATCGTCGTCCAAGGAAGCAACGGCGAGGCAGTTCACCTAGACCGCGAAGAACGCAACTCCATCACGGCCGCGACCCGCCGCGCCCTCGACTCCGTCGGCGCCACATCCCTCCCTGTCATCGTCGGCACAGGTGCCCCCTCAACCCGCGAGACCATCAACCTGTGCAAAGACGCAGCAGCCTCTGGCGGCGACTACGTCCTCGTCCTCCCGCCGAGTTATTACAAGTCCCTGATCTCCAATGAGGCACTCCTGGATCACTTCCGTGCCGTCGCAGACGCTTCCCCGATTCCATTGCTCATCTACAATTTCCCCGGCGCATCGTCAGGTCTCGACCTTTCCTCCGACGACATCCTTGCCCTCGCCGCACATCCGAATATTATCGGTACCAAGCTCACCTGCGGCAACACGGGTAAGCTCGCTCGCATTGCTGCACAAGCTGGTCCGTCGTTCCTTACCTTTGGCGGATCATGCGATTTCACCCTTCAAACCCTCATTGTGGGCGGTGCGGGTGTCATCGCCGGTACAGCGAACCTTATCCCACGTGCCTGTGTGCAAATTCAGGAGCTCTACAATGCTGGCCGTGTCGATGAAGCCCAAAAGATCCAGGCCGTCGTGGCTCGTGCGGATTGGCACGCGATCAAAGGTGGATTTGTGGCTGTCAAGGGCGCGCTTCAGTCGTACCGTGGGTACGGGCTGCAGCCGCGCCGGCCGTGCGTTGCACCTTCGGCCGAGGGAGTTGCGGCTCTGAAGGAAGCGTTCAGCGAGGGTATCGAGCTTGAGAGACAACTCGAGGCATCGCAATGAAGCTACGACTAGTATTAGGTGTGCCTGTTAATGAAGTGATGTATTTACGGCCGCAGAAGATGACGATGCCACCCTACTGTTCTAAAATATGCTGCATCATTACTAGTAAAGTAATACGCGGGGCATCCATGTCGTTCATGCTAGCCAAGCAGCAAAGACATGGGAAATGGTCAGGTCATGGGATTGGGCATGGTCATACGCGCATGTCGGCACTGTAGACATTGAAAGGGAAAGAAAAAAGTCCGGGATACCAACCTGACCTAGTTATGCTTCTTCCATGCTAGCTCGGATTTCGTGCAGGGTGGGCGAGTGTCAGTGCTTTGTTCTTGCGGAGTCGAGGTTGTAGACGAGGTCACTCAAGAGCGAATGCTCCCACTCCTAGGTCGCACCCGCAGATCGGATCCTCGAGCTTTTATTCTCCGAGAGGAACATGTGCAGCCTATGGGTCATAGTACGGCTTTATTAAAGTAATGAAGTTGTTCGCAAAACATGAGCCAAGCGAAGCTATGTGCATCTATCCCCCTCTTGACCATTGTGCTGCTTTAGTAGCATTCTCGAGCGACAGAATCTCGGTTGGGGATCCATGATTGACCAACTTGGCTTGAGATAAGTTTGTCTTGGTGTCCAGGGATTATCCGGGGAAGGCCGAGGTTGTGCTCCTGGCTGGTGCGGAAACATACCATTCTCTGGATGGAACTTGGAAGCCATGGAACGGGGAGCGGAATGTTCCACTTTGTGGGTTGTTGTTTATCATGGTTATGGTTTTTACCATATAGGTCCGTGCTTCGGGCTTCGGGGTTCTAGGTCTCTGATCATGAAGACAGCTGTCCCGTGACTCTTCAGAATTTGTAGATATTCAAGGTTATTCGAGTTCGAAGAAGAGCGCCGCTCTGAGAATCAGACGACAGTCTGCCGATGCTTCTCCGAGCTCAGTTGATCTTAGGTAGCGCCGAGTTTATCGTACGAGTGGGGCAAAGCGCTTTGTATGCCTCGATATCAGACTCGCGATGTCACTGTAACAAGGTCCAAAGGTCACCCTGGATGACTCCCAAGATAACCATGGGGTAGCAGGCGAAGAGCCAAGCGCGAGATACGAGATGAAATATCTATCGTGGAGCGAGTGCGAGGTGAGTGACGGTTGAAACAGGGGGCTGGCGATCTGATGTAACATTACTCTGGACTCTTCGCATTGGTGATGGAACAGAAGCATTGTTGGCTTGGAGTCCCTGAGCTAAGGAAAGGGCTTCGACCAGTTGGAGCCGGAAACTAGAGAGTTAGCTTTGCCCTATGCCGTATCGGAAATTGGGTGTGGTGATGATCCCTCCACTTGCCTCATGCTCGGATGGCGGGAACGGCTTCCTTTGCGGGTGGAGTTGGGTGCATAGCACGCGCGGAGGAAAAGAATGTTGATAAGTGGGAGGAATGCAGGTGTTGCTGAGGTCTATAAAGAGAGGCAGGGGATCGGTCGATCTGCACCACCACCTGACTCTCAGCTGTTTGATCCTCCTTTCCTCATTCTTCATCCCCTAAACTGTCCTTGACACGACTCAACTTGACAAACTCAATACCAAAAACGCATCTATGTCTTTTCATCTCTAATCCACATCATGACTTTCGCTCGTTTGTGCACCGCTTTGATCGCGGTGGCTTCTTCGGTCGCCGCCGTCAAGGTCAACCCGCTCCCAGCTCCGCGCCACATTTCTTGGGGATCTTCAGGCCCCAAACCGCTAGCATCATCTGTCACGCTGCGCTGTGCTCAGGATACAGACGACAGCATTATCACCAATGCCTGGGATCGCACCTGGAACTCAATAGTCTCTCTACAATGGGTCCCCGCTGCCACCGAAGCACCCATCGGTTCCTTCGACCCGTTTCCAACCCCAACGCCGTCTCCGAGTGCTGCAAATAAGGCGAAGCGCGCCGAATTACGGATACATTTTGTGGGAGTCGAGGTAGAGGATTGGGAAGCCGACCTGCAACATGGAGTTGACGAATCCTATACTCTTGATGCAAGGGACGGCTCAGATACTGTCCAAATCTCGGCGAAGACAGTCTGGGGTGTTCTTCGTGCTTTTACAACTTTGCAACAGATTATCATCTCGGAAGAAGGTGCTTTGATCATCGAACAACCTGTCCATATCCAGGATGCGCCTCTCTACCCGTACCGCGGCATCATGATGGACACTGGCCGCAACTTCATTTCAGTCCGCAAGATCTACGAGCAGCTTGATGGGATGGCCCTGTCCAAACTCAATGTCCTTCATTGGCATTTGGACGATACCCAGTCATGGCCTGTGCATATTGATGCTTACCCCGAAATGACCAGAGATGCGTACTCCGAGCGCGAGATCTACTCGCATGACGACCTGCATAGCGTGGTAGCCTACGCCCGCGCTCGCGCTATTCGAGTGATTCCTGAAATCGACATGCCGGCCCACTCTGCCTCTGGCTGGCAGCAAGTCGATCCGGATATTGTGACCTGCGCCAATTCTTGGTGGTCCAACGACAACTGGCCTCTGCATACTGCAGTCCAGCCGAACCCTGGTCAACTCGATATCATCAACCCCAAGACATATGACATTGTTCGCGATGTGTACACCGAGCTTTCGGGCATTTTCCCCGATAACTGGTTCCACGTCGGCGGCGACGAAATCAACGCCAACTGTTACAACTTTAGCACCTACGTGAGCGAATGGTTTGCCGAGGATCCGTCGCGCACGTATAACGACCTGATGCAGCATTGGGTGGACAACGCCGTGCCGATCTTCAACAGTGTCAGCGAATCTCGCCGTCTCGTCATGTGGGAAGATGTCGTTCTCAACACAGAGCACGCCGACGAGGTGCCCACAGACATTGTCATGCAGAGCTGGAACAACGGCCTCGAGAACATTGGCAAGCTCACAGAGGCCGGATACGATGTTATCGTCTCGTCCTCAGACTTCTTCTACCTTGACTGTGGCCGCGGGGGTTATGTCACTAACGACATCCGATACAACGAAATGAGCAACCCTGATCCCGAAACCCCCAGTTTCAACTACGGTGGCATCGGCGGGTCCTGGTGCGCCCCCTACAAGACCTGGCAACGGATCTACAGTTACGATTTTACCCAGAACCTCACTGAGAGCCAGGCGAAGCACGTCATTGGCGCCACTGCACCGCTCTGGTCCGAGCAGATCGACGACGCGAACATTTCAAACAATTTCTGGCCCCGTGCCGCGGCTCTGGCCGAGCTTGTGTGGTCAGGGAACCGTGATGCGAAGGGGAACAAGCGCACCACGCTCTTTACACAACGTATTCTTAACTTCCGCGAATACCTGCTCGCCAACGGCGTGATGGCTGCTCCGGTAGTCCCCAAGTACTGCATGCAGCACCCACACGCGTGTGATCTCTACTATGACCAGACTGCCTTTCATTAGCGCATTTTTAGCTTATATTGCATACTCATAGTCAATCAACTTTTTATCTGCGTACATTCAACTAATGTAACGATCAGATAACCGGATCATCCTTGATATGTGGAATTTGTGCCTCATTTACTAGTGACAACCCCTCGCCGTACTTCAGCACTCCTTATCCAACAAAACAAGCAAGAAGACACTGCTTATAACGAGCCAATGACTCCCGAAGTCCAAATGTCCGGCATCTCATACCGGTATCCATCCTTCAACTCCTCCCAAAAGTACTCGCGCACCCCAATCCCGTCTCGCCACCTCGACATATCGACGGGCTTCTTCTCGCTCCGAAGAAACATCTCCCACAGGGGCCGAGGATCTTTGCACTGATGTACCGAGCCAACCCCGTCAACTTCCCACCACCCCACGCCATCGCGAAGTATCTTCTTCGGTTTCTCGATTGTATCGTCCGCTGCACACATGATCAACTACACATCATTAACACCCCTTATCTAACGAGGGAAAAATGGAGAAAGGACTGGAAGTACGAACCTGCGCAAGATACTCAAAGCAATGCGCCGTATGCTCATTCAAATAGTGCTCCCCGGCTCCATGCCCATGCTCGTGAGCCATACTATTCTCCTTGAAGATCAAGCTCCGCAAAGTAATGAGGCAATGCATCTGATGGAACATCGTAACCGCTGCCGTCAGCTTGCGCGTGTTATGCGCCGGCTTGTCGGGGTATTGGTCGAGATGGCCGATTGTCGACTCGTTGATCATGAGCCCGCCGTGCTCTGTTGGGATGAGCATGCTTTCCCACGTCAGCGGGTACTGCGCGGACTTGTGTGTGGCTAGGAGGATCTGCGAGTCGTTGTAGAGGCGGAGGTGCGTTGCGTCCCATGGTTTCTGATGGGGGGTTGGAGAGGAGCTGCCGGCGGAGAGGGAGCTGGCTTGCGGGTTTGTTATGTAGATTTGTGGGCAGTTTGAGGATGGGGAGGAGTCGGAGAAAATTCGCGAGGGGCCGATTACGAGGATTAGGAGGGAGAGAATGAGGAGGGTAGCGATTGTGAGGACTGTGATGTGGACTGTCGGGGAGACTGAGGTCGGGGAGTTGTTTTTCGTCATTTTTGTCGCTTCTGCTCGTTTTCCATGACTCTTTCTGGCCTGTCGCGATGCAGTGAGGAACTTAGGTAGGTACTTCAATCAGCCGTGATAGAGATGGAGAGAGCTCTCCGTAGCCAGGAAAGTCGTGCTTCAGACCTAGAGGTGGAGTCTTAGACGTCGATGTCGAGCAGTCGAGGCTGTTTGTATAAGGGGGGTTTTCAGACTGCACCCACAAGGCTTGGTGTCGAATCTGCCGTTGATGGGAGTGGCGAACTGGCAATTCTCAATAAGATGATTGAATAAAATCAGAGCTGACCGGTTTACTTGGAGTTTGGTGGAGTGTTATTGTTTCCTAATCGGGAAACAAAGAAACGCAGCCGAGCCCTGGAGCCTTGCAGAGCCTGGGCGATAGCCAGCACTGCCGCGGAAGACCAGCACCACTAATCTACAGAGTAGACTTGGGCGTCTTTTGAATGCTGGGTAGCCGTTGGATGTGATGACTGGGAGTTGAGGATTCTAATACTTTTGAGGCGCTCGTTTCACATTATGGGAGAGGAGATCCAGGACTTGATAAGTTACAGGATGAATCTGTTGAGTAAACTGATTTACACTCTAGCGGAAGTCAGTGAGCTGAAAAGGAGTTACAATGGGTCAAGTAGTGTTCAGAAAAGTTGATTAAATATAAGCAAGCAGAGAAATGTAGATGCTTCCTCTCCAAACACCAAGGTCCAGCCTTTATACAAATACAGGTTTTTTATGTTAATAAAACAGATCCAACGCAGTGGTATCAACTTTATCAAGAAAACAGAATGCCGCTATCATCATATGCCACATGCAATTAAAATACCGAAGTCCAGGCCTCAGCCGGGTATTAAGACATCAACCCATCAATGTCAACGTCACCCTCGTGGGCACGCGGGAAATCTGGCAGTAACATGGCCGGCTGCCCAATGAGCTGCGAAGAGGGACTGTCGATCCACGCCCCACGCTCCTCCTCGGTGGCATTGAGGATTCCGTTGGCGCGCTTCAGTGTCTCGACGTCCAAGTCGGTGATGTAGGCTTCGCGGTTTGTGCCGTCGCCAGCGCCGCCAGGAAGCTTCAGTCGGACCTCGAACTCGTTGTCGAGCATCATCTCGTCCTTCCACAGGCGGCGCTGTCCATCGAAAACGCAGAGGACGCGCTTCTTCGTCTTGATGTTGGCGCTGGGGCATCCCCAAGATTGAGGATATCGGTCCCGGTTGTTCCTCCGCTTGGACGCGGTGATACGGCCTCCCTTGTTGGCGTTCGATGAGTGCTTGGTGACGGCATTGTTGGTACCCAGGATCACACGGGACGATCCCTTGCCGGCCTTGGAGCTTCCTTTGGCTGGTCGTCGGTCATCAAAGTCGTCATCATCATCATCATTTTCATCGTCGTATCGATCAGCGGAGCCAGCCGTATCGAGTAGCCTGTGTTTCTCCATCGTCTGCTTTACGTCCTCATCAGAATCAACTTCCGCAAGTCGCTGCTGGTTGATGGCCTCGCTGGGCTCCTCTTGTTGCACAACCCGGAGGACGCAGTCGTCCAAGTGCTCGTAGAAGTCTTGTGCGTTGCTGAACGTACCGGAGCAAGTCGAGCACTTGCCAGTCGCATCCTGGCAGTAATCCGACACGCTCTTATTTGAGGAGGCGGCTGGGCTCCTCTTTCGGCAGTTCGGCGGCGTTTGCTCCACGCCATGGACGGAGGTCAGATGACGTTTGAAGACATCGGCCCTATTGAAGCTCTTCTCGGCGGGAGAGCCAGACCCGGGACAGAATCCGCACACCATAGTACCCTTGTAGTGGGTCAGGGTATGTCGGTTCTTGTCGTATTTTCGGGCAAAGCCCTTGATGTGATATTCGCAGGTCACAATCGGGCACTTTTCGGGACGCTCCGATTGGTGGGTAAGCATATGTGCCTTCAAATCTTTGAAAACACGTCCGCAGTCGGGATGGGGGCATCGGCCTTTCTCCTTGGTGTCCTCATCGAGTTCTGTGCCGCTGGCAGCTGGGCTGGCCTGTGAGGGGCGGGAGTGGATAGACGATACTGACGACCGGCGATCATATATCGATACAGGGCGGGAGAGAGGACCAGATGGCATGGTAGAAGGGGAGGGTGGGAGTAAGTTTGATTGTTGTGCAAATGATTGCTTGAGCATATAGTTCTCTGCATGGTGGAACTGAGATGGCTCAGGCGACTGAGGGAAGAAACCGGTGTGGGCGAAAGTGTAGTCGGATTGATCGGGATATGAGATCGCAGGGGGAGTAAGATGTGATTGTTGCATAGGTTGAATGAGAGAAGGGTCTACCGAGGTCAGACCAGTTGCCTTGGGAGCCAATTGCGAGGTGTACTCACCAATATAGTTATCTGATTTCTTGATGTAAAATCCATCGGACTCAAAAGGATTTACTGTGCACTCGTTCGCGAACAGATCTGAACCCATAACCGCAGCTTGCAGGCCCAAGCCGTGATTTGTATCCACCCAATCATCGTGGAAGGTGTGCTGGTTTGCGGAGTAGGGAGATCCCATCGCGGAGGAAGAGGCGCTTGCAATAGAAGGTCCGGAAGCGGTCGAGACGCCCGAGAAGAGCTCTGCATTGGAGATGGGCATCGCAGGAGGTGTGATAGGCATAAGAGGAAAGCCATTTGACTTGGCCATGTCGGTATATGAATCAGGAAATCCAGCGTTCTGGAAGGTTTGTTGGTTCATTCCCGAATCCTGCTGTCCATATCCACCCAGGTTGTCCACAGGGTAGTTAAAAGACTCAACAAGCGAAGGGTCGGTAGAATAATCTTGGAAGTATGCGGCATGGTGCTGCCTTGAAGACTCAAAGGCCATCATCTTGGCGTTCTTTGCGAACTGTGAGGGGAAAAGAAGGAAATCGGTGTGATCTGGGTCACTTTGCATAACCGTGGCGTACAGTGGCAGAGGAAGCAGGCTCGAGCGGCGATCGACTATATGTACTGGATCTGCAGGCTGCATTGCATGTCAGTGGGAATGTGACGACGAGGAAGAGGCAGTCTCGTTTCAATGGTCAAGGGAACGGGCCGCTCGGGATATCCGCATACTGGCTGTCTATATTATATTGTGCGACTAGTTCTTCAAGTCTCCGAGCGTAGTTGGCAATTGGTTTAGAAAAGTCACAGGGAGGCAAGGTGTAGCAGGCGACGACGTTGAGGAGGCGAGAGAAGGGTTGCCTGGAGAGGGATGGAGGATGCTGTTGTCTATGAGGAAGCTGGCTTGATGACAGTATCAGAGCCGACTTGGAGGCCGACGGGAATGGGGAAGGTGAGGATATGAAGAAGAAAAGAAGGGGGGTAAGGAGGATGGATGAGGGGAGCAAAAGCATTGTTAAATGTTCTGTGATTGCTGGCCCTACGAGAGTAATGTCTGGACCTCGCGGTGGATCGGACAGGACGAGGATTGACCAACTACGCCCGAACTAAGGAACAAGACAAGCAGGCGAATTGTGCGGCAGGGACAGGGGAATCATTAGCGCGTGTTGACAGTCGAAACAGACTGGGGTGTGGTGGACGATGCCGGCGATGGTGATGATGCTGATGATGGTTGATGTGGAGGGGGCACTAAGCAAAAGTAAAAATAAAAATAAAATACACAGAATAAAATAATTATGTTTAAATCGATTAATAAAATAATTCAAAAGGGCAGTGGAGAAACAGGCAGGGGTAGGGCAGGCAGTGAAGAGAACCGGTCCAGTATTATTAGCATCCAGCAGACTTACTAGCGGTAAATATCCCGCTAAACATGCAGCCTGCACTGCCAGACTCGGTCCTGTGAGCGATCCCCCAATCTAGGCGTTTTCCCGCTGGTCCCTCGAGGGTGCCTGTAGTAGGGCGTGTGAAGACGAGCAGGCCATGCATAGATGCGACGCTGCAGAACAAGAAGAATGAATGCTTCGGAAAAGCAGCACATAGCGATCATCGACGAGCGCGACGAATACAGTTTGCGATGTCGATATCGTTTCCACCTCAGGATCCACTGCTATCCGTCCAATAGCCACTCGGCTCCCATGCGATTATTATGTGGTTTTCCTCCAGCATGAGCCTTGCCATATGGAAAAGAAAGATATTATGCATTATTTCTCTTTTTTCCGACTGCTCGAGGTGTGATGATGATATCTTCAACCATGCCTCAAAGGATGAAAAAGAAATTGTACTACATGGTACATCGGGAGAGGCCATCCCTGCACTCCCATCTCGCTCGCTACTCTTACCTCCTTATGGACTCGACCCCAGTTTCACGGCGATGCAACAGGGTCGACAACTTTCGCTTGTCATTCCTTGAACCCACGGCCATGATATTAAATTACAGCAGCACCTTCAAGTCGTCGAGGATCGATAGATTATGGTCGACTGTGTCGCTTTGCTAACCGCGCCCTGTGGAAACTTGAAAGTGCTGCCCGGAGACGCCGTCTGCTGTGTCCACCAGCGTCGTCGGCAAGTCCGTGGCACTGGCACCCTGGAATTGTTGTCAAGCCTCCAGCAAAAACTTGGCATCATACCATCACCAATTGATCCCACTCTTTGACGGCCACCGTCTTCGGCTCCGCTTCCTTAATGTTGTCTGTGTTGATGTTCCCCCATGATAAGATGGTGGCAAATTGTCTCCCCCAACTCCCAGAGCCCGCACGGCCCATGGCCCATGGGACTTAAGCGACCACCCTAGATTAGTGAGCATGATTCAAGTACTGTACGGTTATTTACTCCGTCCGAGCGGCTTTTGGCCCGCCGAACCAATATTCTGGAGAGGGCCCAGAGGCCCCAGACGGGAAGGAGACTGAGAGATGATCGCCAGCGCAACTGGACCTCTCACATCCAGATGCTCGTGGTTCGATCCGAAGTTGCTCTGGTTGGAGTATACTGTGTATGCGAGGCAGGAGTTGTCACTTGTCAGAGTTGCAGGATCCTTCTGCGTCCCGTCAATTCGGTTCAACCAACTTCCTCTCCAGAAGGGCTGCTGCGGACTGGCTGCACGTCGTGATAGGACCAGGGCCGTGTGCCCGCCCTTTCCGAAGACTCTCCAGAGTCCAGCATTGGAACATGGCCATCTTGACGATCTTGGTTCAGCTCCACAAATCCCACCACCCTCTTTTTGAGGAACGTGCATTCGCTTCTCGCAGGCTGATTGGCTTAGGACCACTGACAGGCAAATGAAGAGTCACCAAACCAAGATGCGATTTGGCCAATCACGCCCATGAGTCGGTCCCAGACGGGAAACCCATCCTCCGCTAGCGTTCGACTTGGACAAACACTTTCCTCATTGCGGACGAACATGATTTGGCTCGAACCACTCAGCCATCCAGAGCCGCATTTTCCCACGACTGACTGATTTTAGCGCCTTGCGAAATTCAATAGTGGAATCGGCATCCAAATGTCAACTTCCTCCACTGGCTCGACGTGGCCGGAAAAATATTTCCATTGCCATGTGAAAGACAGCTCCTGACAGACGCCCTCTTGACAAGCAAAGAGACCCTTTTTCATCGCGGAAGAAAGTCAACTTCTGCAATTGCTGAGAAATCGCAGCACTCAAGCCACATGCTCTGTGACAAAACGATACAGAAGAACTGAGGTCCCTTGGAAGATGTGGGGCAGCTGTGGCTAATGCAAGGCTGAGCCTTTGAGGGATGGCTTTTGAGTTGCCACCAAGTTCCCAAGGCACCGGGCAGGAAAGAAGGCACTTGTCGTAGAATCATCGATGCGCCGAAATGTGGATGCAGGAAGTGGATGAATTCCTGGTCGAGGTATGGCCGGTGACTGCATTGTCGATTGTTGCGCCCGGCATAACCCATGAGGATGCTTGATCATGTTGGGTAGAATATCATCGGCCTCGCTTCTGCATCTGCATTCAACTCCAGATACTGCCAAAAGCATGCTGCAAGTACGGCCGAGGATGCAGAACACCCTGGTCGTGCCCACAAGGTGCAGATTACTAAAAGCGAACAGCGACGCTAGGCGTATGCCGGAACATCGCGAGGAATCTATGGTGTCGGTGAAGAATTCTGACGCAAACCCAGGTAAGCGCCACATTGCCGACCTAGCCACATCTCGGCAGCCTATCGCAAACGAAGCCGCGGATCTTGCTCTGCTTTCATTGGTAGATCCCAGCCCGCAAATGCCAAAGCGGGTCGACAGAGGCGCAGTTCTTCCATTTTTACACCGCTCCCGCGGCCGATGCCTCCGACTTTTCTGTTTCCCACGATACAGACGCCGTCACAGGGCAGACGGCACATGATCGTGCCCGATGATTCATAGCGCCATTTCTTCTTTCTCCGCTCCCAATCAACGTCATACACTCGCCAAGACGGTCAGGAACCGTGTTTTCCTTTCCCCAAAGTTTGCACCCCTTTGAATTGACCGACGTTTCCACCCAGATTCTGGAGCGAAACCTTAATCTTTCTCTCTTAACTTGCGGTGGGATATCTGCCTTTCTGACCGGGTCTTTTCCCGGACCATCGGTGACTCGATTTCTCGGCATCATTTGCCCGTCGAGCAGATTTCCTCGGCACAGAAACGAGTCAAATAATAGGCCTCGTGGGGAAGACTCGATGATATCAATGCCTGTGGCTTAACGGCGTCATCATCATCATCGTGGCGATGAACCTTCCTCGCAGCGTTGCACAGTCTCATCACGAAACAGAGGAATATCCCCTCGCTTGAGTCAGACATCCAGCATGCCTATGCCCCTCCATAACTGTCCATGTTCTTGACCTCTTAGGTGCGGAGTGGAGAGACAATCCGTACGACAGTCGACAACTCGTCAGCAACCAACCAGTTGGAGAATGGCATAATCCCGTCTATTTCCTTGCACGTGGCGAGACGGTTGCTGCTGAATGCTGATAAGCCTCCGAGTCTGTGTAACTCAATTGATCCAGATGCAAATCGATTCTCGACCCCCCCTCCTTACGGGAAAGATCTGGCGCAACAAGCAAATCTCGATATCTCCCCAAGCGAGATTACTGCCAATTCCAGGAAGAAAGCTACAAAGTGTCTCTCTTTAGTTTCCAAGGGATATTGTCAAGACCCGTTTTCTCATCACCGTCAAGGCTCGTTACATCCTCCAGGTAACCCAAGCGCTTTATATTAATAGTATTGAGTATTAATTTGCAGGGTTCAGCCCTACTCCAGGAACTGGCTAATAAACTCCGTGTTTTCGCGGTATTATCTCCGTTCCCTGCCAGACACTCGGAATTCTTGGTCTGTCAGACAGCCTCAAATCCCTGCCGCCATGTGTCTGAGCCTTGAAGAAGTACCATCAGCGACCGGCTCCTCATTGGCGAAACAAAGTCCCTTCCCAACCAACACTTTTGCCGCAACATGGACGACTCCATATTGTACTGTACTGTAAATATCCCTCCAGTGGACACTCAACAGTCGATACCGACTTATCCAACTCACGGAACAGTTATACCAGGCCCTAAGTCGGCAATGCCGTTTACTTCTCAGTTTCTTATAGGACCATGTTGGTCTAAATTTAGGACCTCTAGAGTTCTAATTTTCAAAGTTTAAACCTCAAAAGTTAAATTTCAGACTCGTCACCAGAGACAAGATCGATTGACCCCGTGAAGTTTCTTGGATTGGACATGAGACGAGCCAACATGGCCAAGCTCTGTTCCAACAGCAGTTCGCATTTGTCTGGACCAGAACTTTACCATTTACTTGGTACGTTACACGGTATACGAGCTCAAAGCCAAGTAGGTGTTCAAATATAGATATCACTTGGTGGAAGCAATATTTCGTACCATCGAACTAGCACTTGTAACAGCGCTGGGACTGTAAGTTATGTCCGCAGCAACGAAGCCGTTGGGAATTTGGGATTGGAAACCGATGAGAGTCGGAAACTTGAAGGCCTTGGAACCTGCTAACAACTGTCCAACGAGTCAGCCTTGCGGAGCGCCGCGGATTGGCCAGATCGGACTCGCTACATACCCCAAATCCGTACAAGTCGGACTATCCCCGAGCAGGATTCGGAGGACCGTTGAACGTCAACGAGGCGTGTTTCAAGCTCCACCATAGTATCAATCTTAATTGCTCCTCTCCATAATCTTGTTCTTGCTGCTTGCGATTCATGAATCGCGCTGCGGAATTTCCACGGCTCCATCGTTGAGCTCAACAACCATATTTCCGTTGGTCCGCACAGGGGCCCCTGAGTCGTCTTGATTCTTACCAGTCTAAGAAGAAAAAGAAAAGAAAAGGCAAAGGCAAAGGAGAAACCGGAAACTCGACCCGTGTTCCAAGGTTGGCGTTGGAAATTTCACGCACGTTTTGGCCCCCAACCCCTGCATCCAGGACTACTGCTCACCACTTGCAGCCACCTTGGCCGCCCAGCACTTTGCTGCAGTCTGCGCTGCAGTCAAGTGGCCGGAAATAAAAGACGTGGTCTGGTCTCACCAGTAAGTTTGGAATTCCAAGCTTCATTCGAGCCCCTGCTTGCTCGTGGCAGGTCATGGGTAGCCCCTGCCAGTGGTCCAATAATCTGACAATGCAGACTCGGGGCGAGATGGTTGGTGCTAATAATTGCGAGGACCGTCCTCGAGAGGCGAGCGAGACTCGAGACTCTGGGTGGTGCAAGCTTACTTCCCTTCCTCGTGGGTTGTGTCGCACAAGATACGGACACACCCTTCTTCATGCGATAGGGATACAAATCGTCCTATCCATGTGTCACGCGATTATAGTGGTATCTCGGTATTGCTCCAGGCGCCTGCGAGCTGCGTGCCTCGCTCACGTATGCCGGAGATAGCCGTGCGTTAGACGCCTGGTTTGACGTTTGCTCATCTCCAACAGTCAACTTCCAGGTCTAAGCATTTTCCCTGCAACTAGTCACAGATCATGGCCCCCAGGCTAGTGATTAGTCTGATGTTTAGTGGCCGCCGCCTCCTGAAGAAGTCTGAAGAATCATCCGAGAGTCGTGGCCAGTGGTCACTCCTGTCGGCTAATTATGATTTCTAAAGTCATTCTGGCCCTTACTAATTATCCCCGCGATTAATAATGTAGCATGCCAGGACTGGAGGAGGAAGAAAGGGTATACTCCGTAGAGGGGGTGTAATCACGGCTGCTTCTCCTCTCCAAAAGGGCCAACGCTTGGTCAGCAACCTGGCCATCTGCCATCAAGAGCTCTCCACGTTTCCACCCGCAGGTTCGACGCATCCTTCGGATTCCTTCCCACTCTATTCGCGGAGGAAAGGGGGAAAGGCCGTGGGCGAGAATTGCTCAAAATGATCCGTTTCTCTCTCGCTTCGAGGCTCCGAGGCAGCCAAGACGGCAGGGTGAAGAGGCTCGGAACTTCCAAGTTGTGGCCCATTTGGCATTCATACCATTCAGAACCATTGCCTAGAGCAGATTAGCGCCGTGTATTCAGGTCTCGTCCGTGACTCCGAACAGAGAGGGCGAAGATCAGCCAACAAGAGCCCTGATACGGAAAAGGTATGATTTTTCATCAACCTTTGCCTCCAGTATCTACGAGCTTTGACAGGATAGCCAGGTCATGGGCCGTGTTGCGAATTAATGCCCTCTCGAGAGGTTCGACCGAAGAGGAAATTCAAGGAGCAGAAAAGTCCACCCAGAGAGAGTTGCAAACGATATCACAACGGTGATTATGTAGATACTATCTAGAAGCCTGCGAGCATCCATTATACCGAGTAGAGACGAGGTGGGTGACTCGCACTCCTCCTCCTCCCCCTGGGTCGCATGAAATTCCCTCTGAGGCGCCCCGCCCTGTTGTGAATTGTTGCTCAGGAAATGGGGGCCCGAGGATGGGTTGGGAATCTTGGGAATCTTATCGCTCCTCGTTAGAAGGGGACCCGCGAACTCAGAAGCTCGATTGTTTTCCCGTACATCCAGTAGTCTACACCTCTGGTTTCCTGGTTGATATTAGGGCTCCGCTCCGCGAAATGGCGAAAAGTAGGTTCTCAACTTGGAATCCTGTGCGATGTCGGAAGACATCCGGGGCTGTGAATATTTCAGTCCATCAGCAATTCAGCATTCTTATTATTAGTATTATTGAACTCCAATTTCCAATTTCGCGGACATTCTCCGTTAATTTGCTGCCGCAGCCACGTGGGGAGATGAGACTCCTTCGAGTCTCGTATATTGAAGCAAGCGCAGGTATGGGGCTTGAGGGAAGTCTCGTGAAGGGGCATCATTCTAGAATCTCGTAAGCTTCACGGTCGAGAAAAGTTGATAACGAGAAAAATGCAGTAGGTAGCGGCACCAATTCCGCAGCTCCTTGGTACTCTGGCGGTTGTGAGATTTCTCGCTTTGCCATGTGGTTCTTAGCTCAGGAGTCAACTCTGAGTTTGAAAAGCTTTCCCCGGCATCGGCTCCTTTCCACTTTCAAGTTTGAACTTTCGCGCACCCCCGCCAACAATTTCCACAGTCGACTCCGTTTTGTTCCCCACGAATCCCAACTCTTCCATTATTGTTGGGAACTCGATACATCTCTTGGGCCGGCGCTGTCGCGGGAGAAAGGGCAGGCCCAGAACCCTGGAATTCTGGACTCAGGGGCATCATGCATGTTTGATGGTTTGATCACAAGGTGTTGTTTTTGGTTTGGCCCTGGTTGAGGATAGTATGATCACGCCAGGAAGCGAGCATGATTGGACACCTCGCGGAGTACTTGTCGATCCTGGTTCGATCTCTGATCATAACCTTGGAAAGTGACTCGATATTCCTCGGATTCAGGCTGCCGGGAGATCTTTCCCACGTGAGCTATCACCACAGCTTCCCTTTTGCGCTGTTGAGTGCGAGCCCTCTCCCTTATTGTGCGACGTATGGCAAACTTCAAGCGGTACGTACTACTGGTACTACCCAGTACTAGGCCAGTAGGTACTTCTAGTAGAGTATGATGGCTTCCAAGTTCCTTGCGATCACAAAAATAGGGCACGAGTCATTCGATTCACTAGTCGGCGATCTCAATCATCACCGGCGCCGATGAGATCGCACCGTTTTCCGTCTTCTACGAAAGAGGCATGGTACAATGTGCCCCGGGCCCCTGCCCCTGCAGTGCTGCCCTTCGGTTTTCGATAGTCCGGTGTCTGCCGTGTGGACACGAGAGCTACTATTGAATTTTCTGCCTCAGATCGTCCGTCGATTGGCAGTGGGCACCAGCTGAGCGGCTCGTCGAGTCGAAAATTATGACACTGGCACATGGAAAGTTAACATTGACCTATTATCAACACGTCACGCTGAGCTCGGTATCTTGAGATGTTGGTTGGTGAGTCGAGTCTAGAATCTTGATGTCTTTTTGCTGCCAGATAGAGAATGGTATAGCGTGCTCTTGATTAAGTTTTCGCGTGTTTCATCAACCGGGCCATCAAATGATTATTATTATTGATGACCCTTTCTCGTTCTCGGCGGCTCCGTCCTCGCTTGAAACCTTGAAGTCAGATCATGGATGCCTCAGAAACCCACTGCGAAACTCCACTAGCGCATCCATTCTTCCGGGTCCGACTCGGAAGTCGGAACTTGATGAGAGACTGAGAGTTCACTTCCTTCCCCTCAAGGCTTCCCATCGTCACCATTCATGCATTGGTTTTATTGCTCAGTCCACCGATAAAGCCTTGATTTGAGGGCCACTTTCTCTGTTGGTGATCACCTTTCCGTTTTTCTGTGTCGATCGTTGGCCTCAACCAAAAGCCTGGGCCCTGGGTTCTTGAATAATGTTCCTCACGCTAAACTGCACTGTATCAGAAACAGCCAGCTCTCTGCTCAGCCACAACAAGCGCGGGCCATTCACTGTCCAGTGTCCAATAATCACGGGATATTCCGGGCTAATATCGGTTTCCGGACCCTCAGAACCACATGGACCAGTCCATCAATCCAGTGGAGAAGTAACGCGGAACGGCGCCCGCTAGTTCCCAGGATGCTGGCCTATAGCAAAGCAGAGCCGATGGCTGCTCGATCCTGACGTCGAACATCACTAATTTAGCCCAAATGGCAACATGAAGCGGTCTCAGATACGCGGATCTGCAGCTTCTGGGGCCAATGGGTTCGGCCGCTCCGAATTCGAGTTTCGCACCAGGCGGCTATCTTGTATTATTATCCAGTATTCACGCTTCTCCAAGTTCAAGTGTGAGGCGCCTGCGGAATACGCCTAGCGGTCGTGATCTATGATCAATTGCGCCAATTCCTGCACCTTCTCATTAAGGCAGGACCATGGTCCGATACTGATTACCGAGATATTGCCCTCGAATACTTCTCTCTTGTTACGGAGCAAATTCTCCCCCGTTTTAGCCAAAGAAAAGGGGACTTCCCTAGACTTCCCTTGTAGGGCAGCAGGATCATTACCCTTGCCATGAGGCTTGATCCTGGACGGTCTGGATCGCGCCTTGCAACAGCAGAGGCGAGCCGCAGCAACCGTTGAGATGTTGGACCAGGTCTTCCCGTCAGTCTTTCAACGTCCCGCTGCTCTGGTTCCGCGGAATGTTTATTTCAATGCCTCTGGCTGCATACACCATGTGCCAATCGAGGCCGCTCCCGTTGAGTTCAGGCTACTTTCCCCAAGAATTTTGGCGAGTCGAAACGATGCCTGTGTACCTCGCGTAATCACGGACAGCATGCGTCAGGACCATGAGGCATTTACAGCCGTTTTCAGAGACGAAAGTATGATCAATAATGGTATCAAATTGGTAATATATCGGAAAAGAAACAGAACTATATTCGCGGACCCTTGCGACGTGGCATCCCGTCTGTCAATCAAGCTCCCCTCCCTGTCACCTCGACAGATCACCCCTTGACCAGAAGCATGGAATGGCGAATATCATAGGTTACTCAACTTGGAAATCGATCGCTGCAGATTAGCACCGTTTCCCTCACCGTTTGCTGAGATGAAGAATCGAGTGCCCCCCCATACAAAAGGCTCGGTCAGCATCGAGGACTGCGGTAAGGCCCCCCGTCCCGATGTTACGTTGGACAGTGCGCATGTATCCTACCCAACTATCTGGGGTCCTAAATAGCGATCTCCGGTTGTTATTGGCCCATTAGCCAAGTTTATCCTGGAGCCCCTCTGTTTGGGATGTTTGGGGTGTTTGCCCAGGTGTCCGTGTCTGCAAATGGCAGCCCTGCAAACACTTTTCATTCGTGCAGTGGTATCGCTCGTTCCATCATCCCAGGCGCTTGGTTAGAGAAATTACTGCATCTGCAACTTGAAGCAGATTCCGGAGTACATACACTTGTCAGGCATTGCTCGTCTGTGGGCTAGATCTGTTCCCCAGATTAAAATTTAAGCTGCCATCAGACGTACACTTGTCATTATTGTTCTTTGGATAACAAATGATTTCGGATCCAGCCTGTCGCTAGATTCGCAAGCGCTCTGTCAGCGTCGTGACATCCTGTTGGTCAACAGCACTTGACAGCATAGATATCGCGCCGGGATCCACATGTCTCTTAGCATTACGCAGCTGAGGACGACGTATTCTGAGTTCTGAGTTCTGGGTTCTGACTGTCATGGCAAAGCCGACCCCGTAGGGCTGAAGTGTTGTCAGAGCTGCAGAGTCGCAGACTGCAACCTGCAATGTTGACCTCGGGACTACTCAAGGGAGTTCTCCTATCCCTTGCGTCGAAGGCTCTAAGCCTCAGTTGAAATTAATTCTGGCTACAGGGATCTGCTCCTTCCCCCCTTTTCAATGGCCCCGGTTTTCATGATTGCCAACGGGCACCCTCTAAAATTCTTGACCTTCTTTTGACCTTCCGGCTGGCTCATGGACCGTAACTCCGTGAGTCTGTTTATTTTCGCGCGGGTACGTTCATTTCCGGGCTGGCGATTCATCCATCAGCCCTATATTTCTCGGCGTGGGAGACGACACGACCCTCTCCTGATGCAAATTGCGCAACCACCAATCTACGCTCCTGCATCGGCGCTTGGAGCCTCGAACGCTGCATTAGCGTGCCCAGACGTAATAATAAGACTGGTGATGTGGAAATGCCGAAGCAAAT